>CAUJRU010001855.1:0-109602 GCA_963277665.1 Viscum album
TGCTACTTGCGCGATCAGAGCACCCTCTACTACTTGTGCAGTCAGATCTCAAATTTTCTCTTAAGTGTTCAGCATTTAGAAATGAGGAGTCTATTCGTCTATTTATAGTCATTTTGGTGACTTGCGCTATACATATACTTGTGCGCCTCACATGTGTGTTGCTCCATCACTTGAATGCCCTTCTATCACCAGAGCGACACATTCATGCCTTTTTTATATTTTGATATGACGATGTTGGAGTATGGCTTGTGTGCAACATTCACTTGCACACCAAGACTTTCATGCCAATACCTTCGGGACTCTCTTGACTTGCATGACAGTTTCTAACATGCGTGCCACTTAATTTCCTTTGTCATATTTCGATTGGATGGTCTTTGAAATATAATTTGTGCACCACTTATACTTGCGCACCAATACTTGTGCACCAAAACTTGCACTCCACTCTTGACTTGCTCACCTCTTTATTTCCTTTGACAAAATCACTTCTTTACATTTCCTGGTTTTCAGACCCCAAAAATTTGGAATACACTGGAAAACGGCGCCACCATAAACTGTTCTTTGGTGTCGCATCCAGATGGTATGTTCTTTTGTCATTTCTCTCTTCACTGCTTCCCTTAACCATTCTTCATCATTCATCATGAACTCTGCTATCGTGATATTTATCCTTTTATAGATCAATATTAGCATCCTCAGAGGTACAATGGGAAGTACTAAAACTTCCTTATCTTCCAGTAATATCATTCCTTCCAATCAAAACTGTATATGAATTTCATCATCATTTCTCCCCCTTTCCTTTATAAGGCTTGCATCACAAGTTCTCCTAACTTATAATATTTGTGAAATACATATCAGCAAAGCATCATCTGGTTTACATGTCTTTTACATAGTGAATTGATTTAGATTCTTTGACAACAAAAGACAATACTCTGTAACAGCAAACTTTACTTACATCCTTATCCATCCAACATGGTCCCAACAGCCGCAGAACCCTCTGGAGCCACGGGTTCTACCTCCTCCACCGTATCTTTGGTTTTGTTCTTCTGCTCTCTGGTGGAACGCAATGGCATACCGCCCTTCCCTTCCACGACTGACTGACGAGCCAGCCGCCTTCTCCGACTATCGTGGCTGACAAGCCGCAGCCTCATTGCACACCAGTGGTGCGCGACAGTATACCACACCTCCTCCATGGCCGGTGGGTGTCAGCCGCTCCGATGACTTACGTGGCTTTGTGTCGTGGCCTCCTCTTACGGTATGCGTTGATGCGCTACCCACCATGTATCCAGTCAGTGTCGTCATGCTTTCAGTATTCCGTGGAGGCGCAAGGATGTAGCGAATATAGCAGAGGGTTCAGGCTAGTTCATTAGGCCCACTCCCTCCGCATTAGATAGTAACATGATGGCAGGGTAAGTGATTAATAAAAAATTTAATTAAACAACAAGATAAACACTATAAGATTCCCTGCAACAACCTCTTGTAAAGACAAATGAATCGCAGCTCAACCTGTTAGTCGATTGACCCACGTTCTTCGTTTTATTCATTAATGGTGAATAGTTAATATTTTAAAAAGAATAAATGGATAAACCCCCTACCTCAGATAGTCGTATAAACATCCATTCTTGAAGGTGGGATGGTTTTCTTCATTCCCACAACCAGTTCCCAATTATTCCACTCATACGTCGCCCTCCAGTTCGTGGTTCGGTGTCATTTGTCACATCCTGCTAGGTCGGATCCATATTCTAAGTGTCCGATGTCAGGGAGATCCTTCATCACTTCATTTCTTGGCAATGTTGTGCTAGTACATTCCCCCAAGTACCATATATATAATAGCGTGGGTGGGTAAGTTACGACATTGGATTTTAATGAGGCTCATTAATTATTAAGGTTCCTAATTGCCCAACGACGTCATTACATAGGGTTGGCAGGTCAAGCCATTTATTAACTTGGCATATCGTTGGCCCCATCACTTTTATTTTCCATTTGAGGATACAAAATAAAATATTAAAATTATTTTATTTCATTTCTTTAAAAAAGTCACAAAACATAACCTTTTTTCCTGACCTTCTGCGGTCAATGAAAAGCCTCCTTTAAGAAAATATGAGCACTGCGGATTCAACATTGCCCTTGTATTTTTAATCTGGGAAAAGGTTCAAAATTAAGATAATTTGTCTCATGCGTTTACTGAACGTACTAAAAAAAGTTCAAAAATTCATTTCGGGCACTTCGGGCCTGATAATCACACGCCATCAATTTTCACAGACTTGTAATAATTTCACACACAAAAATTACATGGAAAATCTGGGTCTTTACATTCTCCCCAACTTATAGCTTTTTTCCCCCGAAATCCACAACATAGACTAAGTAAACAAATGGGGGTACTGAGCTTGAATCCTAACCTCCCGCTCCCATGTACTCTCCTAGAGGTTCCCATGCAACCAGAGAATGCGCACTAGAGGTATCGACCACCCAAGAATGATCTGCTTCTGTTGATCCTCAATATCAACTGGAACCTCTGTAAATGTCTCACAATCATCTAAGTCCATCTCACCATGGTCGATCACGTGAGATGGGTTGTGTACATATTTTCTCAACTGGGATACGTAGAATACATCATTCACCTTCTCCAACTGTGGTGGAAGTTCCAAGCAGTATGCCACCTCACCAATCCTTTGAAATATAAAAGATGGACCAATAAACCATGGTGATAACTTTCCGCCTCTATTAAATCTTTGTAGTCCCCATCTAGGAGAGACTCACAAGAAAATATGGTCCCCTCCTGGAAATCTAGAGGTCTCTATCTCTTGTCTGCATAAGACTTCTATCTGCTCTGTATAGTCTTCATACGCTTCTGGTTGGTCTCCACCTTCTTAGTGCTAGCTCGTACCAACTCTGGAAACATAAGTGCTAACTCCCCTAGGTCTATCCAGCATAGAGGTGATCTTCAAGGTCAACATTATGTGGCCTCTAATGGTACCATACCGATGGTGGAGTGATAACAGTTGTTGTATGAAATCTCCACCAATGGGAAGTGATCCTCTAAACTATGGACAAAATTTAGGATGCATGCATGTAGCATGTCCTCCGGTGTCGGTATGGTCCGCTCTGTCTGACTATCCATCTGAGGTTGAAAGGTGGTGCTCAAATGAAACTAAGTCCTGAACGCCTCCTGTAATCCATTACACTATCGGGATGTAAAACTGGTGTCACGATCAGAGGTGATCATCTATGGCACCCCATGAAGTCACACAATCTCCTACTTATAGAGGCGTACTGAGCCCTACTCTGATCCCCACTATCATATAGGTAAAAAGTGCGATGACTTGATTAGTTGGTCAACAATATCCCAAATCGAATCATGTACTTGGTATGTATGTGGGAATCCTATCACAAATCCCATGGAGATCCCATCTCACTTTCACTATGGAACCTCTAGTGGCTGAGCTAAGCTTGCTGGAACCTGATGCCGACCTTCACTTACTGACAAGTGAGGCATCATGATACAAACTCTGCTACAGCCTTCTCCATCCCTATCCACCAGTGCTAACGCCTGAGGTCCTAGCACATCTTCACAAAACTAGGATCTACCAACTGAGGGGACGTATGGAACTCCATCAACACCTCCTCCCGTAGTAACACTGGTACCATTGTACATACTCTAAAGAGAATGGCGTGCCCTCACCTTCAGAAAAATCATTAGGTGCCTTCCCTAAGGATATCTGATCACTTTGTGCCTCACAATCTCTATCCCCAAGTTGTGTCGCCTTGACTTGCTGAAGTTGTGGGTGAGTGACTGTCATACACAGGAGGTATGCTGATCCATCTCTATCCACGAATGATATTTGCAACACGGCTAGGTGTTATGTCTCCCCACTCAGTAACTACAGACCAAACCTCCTGTTGAGTGCATCTGTTACCACGTTCTCTTCCCCAAGAGTATAGACTATCTCAATGTCATAGTTATGGAGGAAGTATATCCATTTTTATTGTCTTAGTTTTCCCAATCAATAATCGATCACAAATCACTCCTGCATCAGGACACAACCATGTCGGGTCCTTGATGCATCATAGTTGACTACATACTCAAATCCCTCTTCTTGTAGCCTCAAGACGGGGGAACTCAACAGTATCTACCTCAGCTCATGGAAACTTTATTGGAATCTCTTCGTTCATATGAAGGGCTTCCCCTTCTTCATCAATGATAACAGTGGGTGTCGCACTCTAGAATAGTCAGGCATGAACCTTCGGTGATATCCAGCCTACCCTAGGAAAATTCGCTCCTCCATCATGCACCTAGGTGGCTCCCATGCAAGTACAACCTATTTATTCACTAGATCCACATCAACTCTAGCATCTAAGATAATGTGTCCCATAAAGTGGACCTCTCATATCCAGAACTAGCACTTTGAGAGTTTACTACAAATTCGGTGCCCTCGGAGTGTATCCAAAACTATCTGTAGATGATAGGCATGCTTCTCTTATGTCACTGAGTATATCTAGATTTCATCGATGAACACCACCATAAAGTGATCAAGGTATGGATGAAATATCCTATTCATGAGTCCCATGAACACTACTAGGGCATTGGTCTTGCCTAAAGGCGTAACCAAGAACTAATAATAGCCATACTGACATCTGAAGGTTTTCTTCTACACAAACTCATCTTGTATCCTAAGCTAATGATATCCTAATCTGAGTTTTATCTTCAAAAACCAACAAGCTCCCTTCAGCAGATCTAAAATATCATCAATCCTAAAATGTAGATACTTGTTCTTAATAGTCACCTGGGGGTTTTCGTGATAGGGGAAGCACGATGCTCACTCCTGCTTCGTGACGGCGGCAGCCACTGTGCCGGTTCCTCTCCCATTGGCAGGGGAGGGACCTCCATCATCCAAAATGGGAGCGGTTTCTTCTTTTTCCCCCTTTTCTAACCCTACCCTCCTTCCTCCTTTTTCTCGAGCTTTGCTGAGTCCTAAAGTCCCTGACTTGTTCGAGGGGAGCCCAAATATCCCGATCTCTATTATAGAGTTCAACGAAACCTCATCACTTCTAAAACATACTTTGGTTTCTCGATTCTCACAGTGATTCCCCTCAGTTGATGCTTTTGATAGGTATGTTTTTGGATCTTGGTACTTACAAGAGAAGGTGACGGTGGTTTTTTGTGACAGCAAGCATATTATGATACGCTTCGCTTCAGAGGATGATTTAATTAGAGCCTGGTCTATCACACCCCGGAGCTTCAAAGGATTTCGTTTCTACCTCTTTAGATGGACCTAAGACTTCAACATGAAGCGTGATTCTTCTTCGAGGGAAATCTGGGTCAGTTTCCCTAATAATCCTCTACCATTTCAAAACCCATCTATGATTAGGATGCCCGGGAACTTAGTGGGTAGATTCTTGTGTTCAGATAGTCGTACTGAATCTATATGACATCCTGTTAAACCGCGAGTCTATGTGGAAGTGGATGTGTCAGGAGATTCATTCGATAATATTTGGATCATCGTAGGTGAAGAGTTTGGGTATAAGAAGTATGTTGTTTATGAATCATGGTCCAATTTTTGTGTTGTCTGTAAGCATCTGGGTCGTTGGATGTTAGCATGTAGACAAGGTTCTTTGAATCCCACCAAGCATATGGGTGTGGCCAGTGGTGTGGTCAAAGAGGCCCATGTTGAGGCATCCTTGTCTGGACAGAAGTTGGTGGGAGTGGACACTAAGTCAAAATCAGCAATGGATGTCAAGTGTGGATCACAGGAAGTGAATCTTTTGGTGTCCGACATCTTCCATTCTTAAGGAATGATTTGGGTGTACCCCAACCCTCTCTGCCTTATTTGGGGCTAGAGGGTTCTGCTGTGGTGGAGGTGCGGCCTGATAATGGTCCCATTCTTATGGATCCACACACGGTAGATGAAAGAGGCTCCATGACTCCCAGGGTTGTTTCATACAATGAGTAAGTGCGCTCAGGGACTAGTACCTTTGAAAAGGGTCTAGCTAAGGCCTCTATGTCACCAAGGGGGAGAGACTTATCTGGTTGTAAAGTGATGAAGTGTGAGGAGGTGGCCGCTATTGCGCTGAGCAACAGATTTGAAGGGTTGTTTCATGATAATCTGGTTCATGAGGTTTAAATTGACCCGGTTAGGCCTTCATTGGATCAACAAGGGGCCTTAGGAAACAATTCTAGTGATGAGGACTCTGAATATTCATTAGGCGATATAGAAGGTGAGACCCAAGGTGATTGGCCCTCAAGTCCGAGGAGCAGCAAGAACCAGTGGGGTACTCGGAAAGTGAGGAAGGATTATTCATATTTTCCTCCACCAAGGGAGACCATATCAGTGAATAAAATTAAGGTAAGTGTTCCTCCCTCCAACTTTGATTCTCAAAAGAAGGGGGGGCTTAGTGTGGTGAGAGACTGTTCTGTGGAGCTGCTTATGCACTCAGAAGATGAAATTTTTGAATCAGTTTTGACAATTAAGGCTACTAAAGAAGATGCTGACAAGATGATGGAAAGGTTAATAAGGGTGGCTACCAATGAGGAGCAAAGTAATTGGATTGACAAGAAACATCTAATATTGATCAGGGGATTCAATTCTGGGAATATCATTCTAGAGGAGTACATCCAGTCTTGGGACAAGCTGGG
The DNA here is from genome assembly GCA_963277665.1 of Viscum album. Taxonomy (NCBI): domain Eukaryota; kingdom Viridiplantae; phylum Streptophyta; class Magnoliopsida; order Santalales; family Viscaceae; genus Viscum; species Viscum album. The sequence continues at coordinate 6,629 of CAUJRU010001855.1, forward strand.
GTGTCGGTTTGAAGATCTTTTGAGGGACGATCCAAATTCTCATGTTAGTACTATTTCTTGGAAATTATGCAGGGAGATCAAATCTAATAGACTTAAGTTTTCCTTTAATGGTTCCATTATTTCCTTTAGTGCTTGAACTATGGTTTCTCATTTTTTTCCTTAAAATTTTTTTCTATAATAAAAAATTAATTTTCAGTCAGTCAGTTCTTAACAGTCACCTATTTTCGATGCTGATAGTCTACGCAGAGTCTCAAACTCCCATATGCCTTCTTGGAGAAAAAATCGGGGCTTCCCATGAAGAAACATTGGGCCTTATAAACTCCTTTCCCAGTAAGTCCTCCAACTGTACCTGTAACTCAAGAAGATTTGTGGGATCCATCTGATATGCTGGTGTAGATATCAGTGACGTCATGGGGTAGATGTCAATATAAAATTCCACCACTCTTCATGGTGGTAGTCTTGGAACATCATCAGGAAAGACATCAGCATACTGATCCACCACTATAGGATAGCTCGGACTCTCAACATCAACTACTCCAAGGGTAAGGCTAGATAAATAATGAGTAATAAACTTCACCTTCCTTTGGGTAAGTCCATCCAATGCTGAAAAGGTTCCCTTCTTACTGGTGAAGAAAAAACGGGTCCCATACGGGTGGACACACTGCAATTTTCACCTAATACAGTCAATATGAACATGGACTTTGGATAACCATTCCATAAACAAGATGATGTTGTAAGGCCTCAACGCCGCTACTAGGAAATCCTAGTTGAAGATCTCACCTCCTGGAGTAATCTAACACTACCAGAACTAGTGTGTAATGCTCTAATACACTCTCGTAGGAGTATCCAGCCGTAAGGATCGAGCCAATGGATCCACTAGAATCTCTGAGGTCTGAACGAGGGTTGTGGAAATAAATGAGTGACTATAACATATGTCTATTAGTATTGCATCTAAGGTGGAGTAGACACAGATCGTACCACTAATCATCTACAAAGCACTATGGTTATAGACCTCAACTGCCTGGAGATAAACTCGTCCCAGTCCTCCAGCTCCTTGTAGTCAGGGTGGAACATATGGCGGTGGTGGTGGTAGAACCTTGAAATGTTGTCCTCGGCCTACTGCACAGCTAGCTCCTATTCCATGTTCGCGTGCTATCTGTGGACCTACTCACTCAAATATCTGCCTCTTCCTAGGTGGTCCCACGACTATATACTGGTCATCTGTATGGTGGGTCAGGCAGTGGCATGCCATATGACCATGCCCACCGCATGTGTAACACTGTGTTCCCCTCACCTATCTTCCCCTACCTTGAGAGCCTCACACCTCTGACACTATGTACTGGGGTCGTCCACTACAAGGTTTGGTCTACTTATACCTCTATGTAATCTGCATGCTTCCTACTGCAGACGAATCTACAACCTGACATCCAGTGGTGCCTCTTTTTGTGGGTGCCAACTCTGCTAGGAAGTCATCCACCAATAGCACTCTCCCTAGAACCCCAGCCTGAGTCGGTATGCTAAGGGATACCATCGATGCTCTGACCTCCTGTTGGAGACCCTGCTCAAAGTTTCGGGCCCTACAGAAAGGGTCTTGCAACATGTTGGTGGACTAGTGAGAGGTATCAGTGAACCTCGCTGAGTACTGGGCACTATCATGATGTCATGCTATAAGTGCAGCAACTCATGTTTATGCATAGAGCATAAGGTTTTTTGGATGAACTCTACCCTGATATGGCCCTTGAAATCAGCTCAAATGAGTGTGGCCTCATAGTGTAACTAGAACATCAACCTCCACCATCTCCCTACTGCTACCTGAAAAATTTTGGCTTCCAGGATCACCATAAAATCATATGGTGTCACAACGAACTGAAAAACACTAGCCAAATCCTCCAGCGAGTCCTCATTTGCATGCGGGTCCATCTCACCTCAGAAACTTAGAGGCCTCTACTACTGTAACTCATGTAACGCTCTCATTCAGTGTGCACCATCTACTAGTGGGTCTGGTGGCAATGGATTCCCAATGTTTAGTGGTGTTGCGGGTAAACCACCCAAAGGTGCTAACGTTGTAAGAGGACCCTGCACCGAGGCCTCATCACACGAGGGGTCGTCGTCGCATACTCTCTAAGGTAACCTGGTTGGATATCTACGTGGAGGCGTCCAGAAAGAATACAGGTGTGCCACTATCAATACGTTATACCTGGTGAGTAGACTCAAGAGATCAAAATGAATACTTTTAAAAACACATGCAATCAGTGTTTTCGTGCGTTGAGTCGGAAATCGTAATTCAGGGTCTTGGTGTATGGATACATGGGCCGCCGCACCAACACTGGATTCCCCAAATAGAAAACCACACTCATAAAAGTGACCAATATTGATACACAGAAAATATTAGTGTCCTAGTTCTTCGGTATAATCGAACTCCTCTGATACCCCTTTGTCACGACCCATTCCCCAGGGCCCGTGCGGTGACAACCCCTAGCTCACCTTCTATAGGCCAGGGGCTGGCAACTAGCACTGAAAGGCGTACTTTGTAAAAAGGGAAGGCATTTCCTTTAAACTTATACAAAAACATGGTCATAGAATACAACAAGAAGAAACTGTGAAGTAAACTTCCATAGAAAAAGGATTGCTGAAAGAAAAAGGGGCCAGAATACAAGCCCAACTGAAAGTACAAGTACAACTGAATACTACAAATACAACTGAAAGGAACAATACAACTGAAAAAGGGAAAATGGTTATTGAGTCTTCCTATAAGGATCCTACCTGAAGGGTGGGTACAGATCACCTCCTCAGTACTCTGAGTCCGCCTGTATCCTCCACGTACCACCTAGTCATAGATACCTCATGCCTCATCCTAGCTGCTTGTCATCTGCACAAGACACAAAAAGGTGCAGGTGAATCCTGTGCAGGGGTGAGTATAATGATACTCAGTAGGTACCCCAAGACCGCTAAAGGTCTCCCAGAATTCCCCAAGGAAAACCACAAAACATGACCTCAATCACAAAGCACAAATCTGTAGACACAACTCAATTATATTCTCAGCACAAACTAGGTATACAACTCATAGAAATAGGATTATGATTCAGAACCACACAGGATCTCTATGAATGATGATAGTTATCCATAGATTCTATAGGCCAAGGAACAAGTAACAGTATCAGTCATAATGTTAAACACCTTGGATACTAGAGAAAACCTCCTCTATTGAGTACATTTGGACTGTAACGTCACACAGCGGTGTTTTCCACTAACCCTGGATAGCGGAGGTACACCTCCCCATTGCGTACCGTGGGTCTGTCGGGTCACACGGAGCCACTCCCCCATCGTGTCGTATTGAGGTACTCCTCCCCATCATGTATTTTGGATGATCCCCACCATGTCCGACTGAGGTACTCCTCCCCATATCATACCAAGGGCCATCGAGTCACTCCGAGAAAGAATGATCAGCAGTCATCAAGTCTCAGCCAGTCATAGGGTTCCGTACATAGTTCTCTTGGTAGAACCTCTCCACAGGCCATCAGTCATATTTCAAATAGTACACAGTCTCAAAATAAGTATCCCAATTAACTGCCATGTCATAAGCGTTCCAACGTAATAGACGGTGTGTCAATCAGACGCCCGGTCTGTGCGTTATTGGCATTTTAATCCTGAGGGCTCGGATGGATTCGGGTGCGATCTAACCCAGAAGTACTCCAAGTTTCTTCAAAACTCTCATGGAGAAGTTCAAAAGGACCATATAGCTCCAAGGATCTCAATGTTGTAGTTGTTTTGTCAAAAAAATGTTTGGTTCTCGAAATAAGGCCCTTTAAGGGTTTCTCGGCCTGGTTGGGCCTGGGTCTTGTCCGACCCGGCCCAACACGGTCTGGGCTGGGCCACGGCGTACTCGGCCTGCTAGGCCGAGGTCTAGCCTAGCCCACAAAATGGGCCACCCACAAGGGAAACCTGGGTCATATAGGGTAGAGCCCACAAAGGGGTAGCCAGACCCATGGTGCTCTCCCAAGGCATCTTGGGAGAGCCTCTCCCCCGAGATCACGAACGGCCAAAGGCCATTCTAACCATGAAGTGGAAGCACCGGCCGGTAGCCGTAGAACCTTCCAGAGGCATGGCTTCTACCTCCTCGGCCGCAGTTTTAGTTGCAGTCTCCTACTATCCAGTGGTGCGTGACGTTGCACCTCCCATACATTATGTGGCCAGCTGATGAGCTGGCTGCCTTCTCCGACTGTCGTGGCTGACGATTTCACATCAGCAGCATGTGACAGTGTGTCGCCCCTCCCCCACAGTCGGTCAGTGCTGGTTTCTCCGACAACGGTTGTGACATTGTGTCGCGGCCTCCACTTACTGCGTGCATCGACGTGCTTCCCACCACGTAGTCGGTCGGTGTCGTTGTGATGTCGGTCTTCCGTGGAGGCACAAGGATGTAGCAAATATAATAGAGGGTTCAGGTCATTTTGTTAGGATCTCTCCCTCCTTGTTAGCTCATAACATGAGGGGTGCATGAAGGGTTTAATAAACAATTGAATTAAAAAATATTATAAACCCCGAAATATTCCCCGCCACAACCTCCCTCAAAGACAAATGAATTGTGGGTCAGCCCGTTAGTCGGTTGACCCACGTTCTTCGTGTTATTCAAGAATGGGGAAGAGGAAATCATTGAAAAAGCATAATCAGATAAACCCCACACCTCTAATTGACATAGAAACATCTTCACTTGAAGGTGGTTTGGTGTTCTTCGTTCCCACAACCGGTTCCCAATGACACCACTCGTAAATCGACCTTCGGTTTGTGGTTCGGTGTCCTCTGTCACCTCCCTCTGGGTCGGCTCCATCTTCTAAGGGTCCGACGTCGTGGTGATCCTTCAACATTTCATTGCTAGTAATAGTTTTTATGTACTTTCCCCCAAGATCCATATATATAAGAGATGGTGAGGTTAAGTAACGAAATTGGAGTTCAATGAGGCCCATTAATTAAGAAGCTTCCAAATTCCACAATAACATTGTTACATAGATTTGGAATGTCAATCCATTTATTGTCTTGGCACATCACTGGCCCCACCCCTTTGCTTCTCCGTTGGAGTATATAAAATAAAATATTGAAATTATTTTAGTTCATTTCTTTTAAAAAGTCACAAAACTTATCTTTTTCTCCGGACCTACTATGGTCAATGTAAAGCCTGCCTCAAGGGAATCCTGGTACTATGGATTCAATGATACCCTCATTTTTTTGGAGAAATGCTTCAAAAGTTAGAGAACTCTGGTCACACATTTACTGAACGTACCTGAAAAAAATATCATAAATTTATTCCGGGCACTCTGGGCCTCGGAATCATGCGTCGTCAATTTTCGCAGACTCGTAATAATTAAAAAAATTAAAAAAATCAAGGAAAATTTGGGTAATTACACAACATCATTAGTTTTTTCTAACTATTTTTTTAATCAATAAATTTTTTCATAGAGTCTATGTTTGGTTCTTCTATATTCATTTCTACACCTTCTCCATGGATTATTCCCCTATTTCCTCATTGATTGTGTTATGATAGGTTCATGGATCTTCATCCTCGATAATTACTAGATCAATAGAAAGCTATAATCCCATGGTCTTATCATAAATTTCAATTAACATCAAATATTAAATAGGTCCCTCATCAGTTTCTGGAATACTCATATATCTTAGTGACATGGGTACAAGGTGGGATCGGTCCACAAAAATCAGTTTATAGAAACTAAAAATTCATTTTCAATATAATGTTTTATTGCTTTGGGAATATATAAATTATCTTCTTTATTAATCATAAATCATTTATACTCATTATTAAATTGATTAAAAAAATTTTAATCAATATCCATTCACTTATTTTCTATCAGATAAAATGTACGGAACTTAACATGGTTGGACCTTGTATTCTAAATCTTATTTAGGTATTCTAGGATCTCAATTAGAAATGTTTTAATTCTTTTTTCTACTCAAATTGTATACATCAAATTCAATAAATGTCATACCATTATTATAAATGAATCACATTTTTCATATATCATCATTGAATCCTTGGACTTATACACATTTTTATTATCCCTTGTTAAAAATATAAGACATATAATATCGCTACAATGACAAGGTATGTAATATTCCTCAAAGGCAATGTGACTGTATCCATTCTTTCCTCGGAATATGATGTTTCCTATATTTATGATATTTACGATAAATATATCATCAAATTTCAACTTATCAGTGGTAACTCAGTTATCTCCATGTGCTTCACTCTATGTCCCACTAAATGATTATTGTCCTCATTATATAGATACCAAAAATTGTTGTGGACATGCTCATTCGTGACATTATGAGATTTGTGCACAACCTTTTCTTAAATTAGTATCCTGACACCTGGTTATTAATTCCAACATTGTGTCTTTTATTAAGACACATCCATAAATATTATGGGTTCATCATCTTGGAAACATGTAATATTAGTCTCTATTTCATGTCATATATTCTGGAACCCTAACGAATAATGATCTATTATATTATTGTGGAATCATTTATTTCACACCAATTCCTTTTATGAATATCAGTATCCCCATCATCATCCTAGAATAACATTTTAGTATCACCATGACCTCACTCACTAAAACCATTCCACTTGTCATATTTTATTCCCTGTATATTCTTATATAGGTTTCTCATGTCTGTATTTGATAACTCCCCACCATCATTATGTGTGTGTGAAACCCACCTCACATGAGTGAATAAGAAATGTCCTCCTCAGATATAAACATTATGTACTCAATCTAAATACATCTTAAACCAACAGTTCTCTTACATGAAATATAAAGTAACAAAATCAAAGAGTTCCTAGAGTGAGGAAAAAATGAAACGACACTTATCAGAAAAAGAATCAAATAGTTTCTTAATAAGTGCTCCATCAACCCTGAAAGTTTCTACTTCAATAATTTTGTTTCCCAATAAACCAAAACTAGGTAAATTAATCAATTGAATTAGTCACCCTTGTATTACATTTTTTTAACTATCTCTTCATTGTATGTGACCTCTCTTTATTCACTAAATTGACACAAAGATATTTGGTGTTATGGATTGAATATTCATCCATCATCAATTTATTATTTTTTACTTATTGCATAACACATGGGTAAATATTAAAAAATGCATTCTCATGTTATCTTGATTTTAATTGGTTCCTCCGCCACTCTAGTAGAATGGTTGATAACTTCCCACACTCTATAGTTTTCTATGTTTACTTCCATCAAGATAACCAAATAGAAAAAAAATTGAGTGTTGGTTAATGTAATGGAAAGCATCCTTTCATCAATAGTTTTTTAGTATTAATCCCATTCTATTTGAACCATACCTATTTAGGTACTCAACCTGTTATCTAATAATGAATTTTAGATTTATGTACTACCTTGAGGGAAAAAATAAGATTTATAAAAAATAGAGAGAGACAAAAAAATTATAAATTTGTTACACCTTTTCTAATTTTATACAATTATGATGAAAATAATTAAATTACAATGAAAATTAAAAAAAAATAATGGTTTTAATTGTCCAAAAATTTAGCCAAATTCAAACACTTTAATTAGGTGTCATTGACATTACACTATTATGATGTGTTATAAATCTTATTAAATTACTAAAAACATTATTCCTAGTTTTTTATTATGTTCCATTAATATAACACCATTAATTATGGTCATTAATTGACTTCATATTCACATGCCTTGATTATCATCTTTCAGTATCTGTTCAGGACCTACTCCAAAATCCATCAAGATCTCTAGAATATTTACTAAACTAATCAAGGATGTTATGTGGTATAAAACACCCACTAAAAAACCTTCCACCATATTGATCTACCCTAGTGTAATTTCAGTTCACTATATAACTATCAAAATTACCATGAAAATGTTAAACTAAATATTATATATTCCATCCACTATATTCATTTAAAAAATTAATTTCATTATCCCTAAACTCAATCCATCTATATAACATCATGTTATTACCAGAATCCCACAATATAATATTCACCTAACCTAACATATTTTCTACACTTCTTCAAAATGTAGAAATTTATACATTTTTTGATAACATCACCTAGAAGATACAATCTAAGTGTCAATCCAAGTATCTTTAGATCCCAAACTGTAAGTCCAAATCTAACACACTAGACTATAGAATCCTTTCAACCTAATTTATCACACTATTTTTATCACCTCAACCAGAGAGTCCAAAAACCTTTCATATCACATGCACAAAGTGAGTGTATTAATATCACATATGTAGTACGATGGAATACTGATTTACACTTCTATAATAATGGAATTATTCATACACAATTAGAGGGTTTGTCCCTAAAACCCAAGGAAGTTTAATTTATTTTTATGTGAGAAAGAATCACCTAAAGAATAAGGGGAATCATTCTCAATGTTTCTCTTCTAAATATATTTAAAATGGATGAATGGGTTCCCAAATATCCACCAATTAAATCTAATACATAAATAGAAGACATTATTCCATTATAAAATTGTCGTTCTAAGGAATTATTATTCAATAATTTTCAATATATGATAAATAATTTAAACCATAGTTACCTAATTGTTCAAAAAAGTGTGACTGTTTTTAGAATATGGTCATAGGATAAGCAATTCATGATGATTTTTTGAATAATATTCTTGAAATCCACATTGAATGATATTTATATCCTAGAACGCATTATTAAATCTACGAAATGTTACATAGAGGATGATCGTGTTCATTGGAATTTCGAAAGAGTTATAAAAAATGGTGTTATCCCCTATTGGGGAACAAATATATAAAAGTGGTAGAGAGGATTCAAACATAGAGATAATAATTAAATGTAAGGGAATGAAAAACCTATGGGATCATTAAAACTATTATGATAATACTATTTCAAAAATAATGATATTTTATTTTCCACTTCTCATTATTTATTCATTTTATTATCTTATGGTTCAAACTTTTTCTTAATATTAGAATATGGGATTATAACTTTTGATAACATTTTAATTATTTAGGTGTTTAAATTTAATCTTTTACTTGAGTTTAATGTTTTTCTATATTTCTCCACCCAAAACACCATGAGGGGGAGTGATTTAATAACTCGTAATTTTTTAAATGGAATTTCACTTCTTATAATTATATAATTTTTACTAATGTAGTATTATATAAAGAACATGAAAAACATAATAAAATCTAAAAAAAATTATTGTATATATATAGACTATAAATATAGATAATAAATATGTCCATAATAGTTTATATTATTATAATGGAAAAAATAGAAAATATTATAATAATTTTAAAATAATCACATTCATGATCAACAGTGTAGAAATGAAGCAGAATATTAGTAGAGAAATATATATTTTGAAAATGAAAATATATAACCTTGAGATAAAAGAGATTTGAATTAATAGTGAATTAAATATAAGATATTCGTAAGAAATATGGAACTCATATGGTTGTTAAAAATATGACCATTGGAATAATAATCTAACTATTATAAAATAAATTTGGCCATTATGAAATGAAACATGACTGTTAAAATAGTAACATCAGCTATTAAAATGTAAAATACTATTTAGGTTTCATAAAAATATAAAATATGAATTATTCATATCATTTCACAAGTAAATAAATGTTTTAAAGATGGTAAATTATGTGTGTTTATTTTGGTAAAACAAAAATGTTTTAATTTCACTTATATAATAAAATAAATATTTATAAGATTTTTTTCTCAATTATGGATTTATAAATTAATATCAGGTTTTATCATAATGAAAAGATAATTTTTTGATACCTTAATTAATTTTTCAAATGGCATGAAAGTTGATCATACTATTAAAATTGATATTTTTCATGTAAATTGTTATTTTATTTGAAAGTAACATCTCTCATAATTATAAAATTATTTTCATAGATATGAATTAATTTTTTAAATCTACACATCAATAAATGGTTAGGAATAATTATTTTTTATTTTTATAAAATCATGGACTTTTTGTGAATAGTTAAAGACTGTAATGTATAATAATTATCATTATATGAAACAAAATACATGGATTTTTTAGTCATAAATGATGTAATAATCCATTAATTAAAACTCACATACACCATTTAATATATATATAGACAAAATTTTCATCACCATTGTCATTCCCGATGTAAAATAATAAACAAATCAATATTATATTTAAAAAAACCTCTCTCTCCTCCACTTATAAATACAACCCCTTTTCATAACAACTTCAAAGACTTCAATTTTCCCTAATTTCATTCCAAATCCATTAAAAATCCTCTTCCTCATGTTATAGTTCTTTTGGACTCATTAAAATACCATTCCAAGGATCCTTTTGTGCATCTTAAAAGAATACAACCCAAAGGATAGGTAAGTACAAAACTAAATTTCTTTTAATTTTATACTTCTTCTACCAATCCTATATGATATCCATCCACCTATAAAGATTTTCATAAATGTCATAAATACTTTAAATGTTATTATTATGGTAAAATATTCATATTCTACCCTAAATTCATTATATTATAAAATGTAAACATTGTTTACAATATAGTTAGATAACCTATTACATGAACTAAATACTTTTTTCCTCCACCACATTTAACTCTGGTTATATATACAATATTATTGTAAAATATTATTATAATAAGTATATTATCATTTATTTGAAGTTATTTTATGTTCTAATAATTTTTTAATTAAATAAAAAATCTATTTTATGATTTTCGATAAAATGACTTAAATGAAACAATCATATCTCATTAGAATGTTAACTAAAATAATCATACCAGTTTACAAAAACATATGATAATTTATAACTATTACTATTTCTATGTATATGAATATAATTTCATTTCACTTTTATAAGTATATTCTCATTTTACAATAAATTTAATAATTATACACAAATAATCCGACCATGGAACTATGAAACAAACGCCCTAAAAATGATACACAAGTGATCCCATCATGGAACTATGAAATGAACGCCCTAAAAAAGTGAAATTAGTCCATATATATCAATAAAATGGTTGTAAATGAAAAAATAAATATTTTAACTAAATAATTATTTATAGAAACTCTTATGAATTATGTAATTAATGAATTTAATTTAATTATTCTAGACATTAAGTTTAGGTGTAGAATGATTTTGAAACATAATGTAAGGGATCTCTATGAACCAACATATTTTCATTAGGGTTTTGATTTTTATCTCTTACCTTACTTTATTGATCTATTATTCTTATTTAATAATTATATATTTTGTTTATATATTCAAAAACATATGTATCTAACTTAATTTACAATTTCTAGATAGGGATATAATTGTTTTAAGATGGTCCCATCTCTATTTTTTGGAAAGGATACCTACAGGTCCTTTTTGTCTTGTTTTTTGGTTTGGGTTCTCCATTACCTTTGAAATGTATTTTTCCTTGTGGGTTTTCACTTAACCATAAACTGTTTTTCAAAAATAAAAAAATGAATTTCTAGTCAGTCTATTTCATACCCCATTAAAAGTACCACTCTTAAAAATATTTTAAACCACAAATGTTTTCTAAAATTTATCATTTTATAATTTCAAATATTTCATTCTATTTTTACTTTTATGGAAATTATCATCCCATTTCCCTTTTAAATGGATCATTACCCTTTTTCATAAATCAATGTTCCAGTGGTACATTTCCAAATGTATTTATCGACTCTTTTTGAAGTTTTCACTTCACCTAGACTAAATTTCTCATTAATTATGCATATAAATTTTGAATTATTATTAATAACTTCTTTTATGGAAACCATTATGATATATCATATGGTAGTTCTTTATAAAATGGTTATGAAACCCATTTCATTCGATGGGAATTATTATGATTATACCTTAACATTGATTTCATTTTTTGGAACACATAAGCATGTACATGTTATGATGGGTGCACCCATATAGAACTAAAAAAATTCGGAAAAAAATTCTCCTTGGAAGTTATGTAAGGTATTTTTGTGTAAGCTTAATCCTTGATGGGACTCTATCCACCATTTGATTTTTTTTCTTGGATGTTAGCCTTGACTCATTCTTATTCAATGTTATATATTCCTATCACATTCTTGTGTTTCCATTATATTATGAATCTAGGTATTTTATTTTATGTTCCCATATGATTATCCATGTGTATTTTCTTATATGGTACCATTTTCTTCCATTTTATTAATATGATATGCTTCATTATTTGGTTTATTCACTTACTAGTCTATTTAGATCACCCCTTTTATCAAGTTATTCCCAAGGTTATCCTATGAAGTTTTAGAATCATAAATTAATTTCGGATATCCATATGGATATTAAAATAAATATAGTTTGTTTTACATTATTTTTGATGTATTATGAACCAATTATTATAATGAAACTACTATTTTTGATTTTTGGGTTGTATTTAATGGATATTTATGTAAAAATTAGGAAACATTATGTGTAAAATGATTGACTCATTATTGTTGGTATCAGAGAAATTTCTAGTTGATTTGGTGATTAGGACAAGAATATTATAGTGAGAAGCCTATATATAATTCTCTATATATGAAAATCTACTAATTTTTTATAAATTATATAGTGGGTTGGTTATAATAAATTGCATCCCTATATGGATACTACAAGTGCATGTGACTTTAGAACTATGTACCAAGGGTTAATAACCCATAAAAGTTTACATTAGAAATTAACTCAATCATCGATTAGGTTTATGAAAAAAAGGGGTTACTATACACCTAGTTTTACTCACCTGATGGATATACTTTAGAAAATTCTCAAACTCTTAATGAACCATTATGGAGAATTGAATAGATTATTAATTTAGAAAATTAAAATGGATATTACGGTGGATAAACTAGATTGAAACTTAGTGACTAATAAGTTATTATATACTTTTCATTTATTACTTATTAAATAATTATTGACTTTTTCCCTTGTTATATTCTTGTTATTTTATGTATTATCATTCCTAATTTTCCATTTCAAGATAATGGTAGGAAATAGGAAGAATTGTTCCAAAGACAAATGTTATAGGAAATGTGATGATCACCCTAATGATATGAACAACCTGATGGTAGTGTGGAAGGATAACTTCATGGAAGTATTATCTCAACTGACTCATGTTATTAATAATAACATGAATCATGTGGAACTACCTATTTATTCTAAGAAAGAGAATGTTGCATTCAATTCCATTATGTGACAATTCATCCTTCCTTGTGATATTCAAATCCACTCATCATTGAAAAATGGATTCAATCTTTTGAGAAGATATTATTTTTCCTACAATTCTAATAATAAGAGAATTTTGTGCTACCCGATTATCACCGGGAGGGGGAATCTAATTAGTGGTAGACACTAATTAAGAAAATTATGTACAAAAAGTAGAATAATTTCATGGAATGGGATTAATTTGATATGTTATTTTCAACAAATATTTTCTCTGGACACTTCATCTTATTTTATATAGGGAGTTCCTTAGATTGAAGGAAACAGAGGAAGTGACTCTCAGGGAATGTGATAAAAACGTCACAAGCCTTGCACAGTATGTCTCCAGGCATGTCATCAACACCAAAAGTAATATGGACCACTATATTGGTGTATTAATGTGATTCCATTGAAAATATTTAGTGATTTAAGACTATTAAATCTAAAAATATATTTCTAATTGTTGGATCAAGGTAATGAAAGAGATTGGTGACTATCATTGGTCTCATGGGGATAGAGAAAATAATAATAATAATTAGTTTTATTCTATATAATCGATTGATAATTTACATGGACAAAATAAAACCCAACTTCTCATATGTAAAATGTATTGGAAGAAGAATCCCATAATGATTTTTAGGGGAACCAAGAGATAATTATAGTGTGGAAAATAGGAGAACCACATTAATAAATGTCTTAATGATATAGAGAATATTACTAATGTTATAGAAAAATAGAAGGTTCATATCGACACTCATTTTTTGATAAAGTTTTTCAACTATAAGGAACATAGGAATTAAGAAAACCAATTCCCTAATCTAATGGTTATCATAGAAAATTAATTACAATAGCATATATGTCTTTGATATAATGGTAGGGCATATGAAACTACTACTATTAAGTTGGCTCCCCACAATGATGTTGTGTGAGGAATATAATAAATCTATTCATGAATAGGGAATATACTATTTCATTCTGGTTGTACACATTCTTTCATATTCTCTATGTTTAGTAGAATAATTCAAGTACCAACTAAAAACATGGGGATTGATTTGAATATGAGAATATAATATAGAAAAATTATTGAATCCAAAGTATATAAATCATCCCAAGTCACTTTTAATATAATATACCACCCATAAAATCATTTCCTTTTTCCTTTAGTGTATTTTGATGCTATATTGGGATTGGATTGAGTATTCTTATATAATTTCAACGTCAAATATTATGAGAGAGAGATCACTCATCACATCATGAGTCGTCCTCTTATTTTATAGATGTGTAATGAGAAGGGTGAATCTAATTTTAATATTCTTCTCAAATTGAGATATTATTTCTTTATGATAAAGAATATCCATCTCAAAGGATTGAGACAATGGAGATCAACATGCTAGAGGATATTCCCATTATGAGGGGTTATAATGATGTATTATTTGAATAATTTCATGATATTCATCATGAATTAGAGTTTTAGTTCTCAGTTGAACTTATACCTAGATCTCTTACCATATCCAATACATCCAAAAGAGTATCCACCATTGAGTTAGTGGAACTAAAAAGATACTAGAAAGTCTACGAAACAGTTTTATACACCTGAGTGCTTCATTATGGGGTAGTTAATTCCTCATTATCAAGAATATAGATGGGAAAATTTTCCACTACATAGATTGTCATAAACTCAATAAAATCATGATAAGTAACAAGTACCACTTAACACATATAGATAGAGTGTTTTATAAACTATGTGGGTCCCAGTATGTCTCTAGGGTGGACAATCCATCAGGATATCACCAATTAAATGTGAAGGGGGAAGATATTCACAAGTCTATATTTTAAACCAGGTATGGACACTATTAGTTTATATTGAATCCATTCAGACTCACTAACAATCCAATAATATTTACAGATATTATGAATAGAGTCTTTAGAGGTTACCTCATCAAATTTCTCACGGTCCTTATTGATTATATTCTAATATATACATTAAAAAAGGGGCAATGATGATAATTTTAATACTATAAAAATGTATTTCTAAAATGTGATTCTACATGAAAAGTATAGTAAATGTGAGTTCATGAAGGAGGAAGTATCATTCTTGGGTCATGTTATCACCAAAAATGGATATATATGGACAAATGTAAAATAATTACAACTGAGGAGTGGCCCAAACTAATATTACAATGGATATCCATAGTTTCCTTGGACTAGTTATGTATTAGAAATTATTTTGGAGAAACTTTTCATGATTATCAAACCATTTGAACAAGAAAACTACAAAGGGTGTTAAGTTATTTTATATGTAAGAATGTGAAGAACACCTTAATTAATTGAAATATAGGCTTATCACTACACCATCCATCACACTTCCCTCAAGTGGGGAACATTTCATAGTACACAACAATGCTTCAAAGAAGGTATTAAACTATGTATTTATGAAGAGTGATAAAGTGATAGCATACACCTCAAGGTTGTTGAGAGTTCATAAACAAGACTTCCCAATGCATGATTTGGAGTTGGATGTATTGATATTTTTATTGAAGATATAGTGGTATTATCTTAATGGGGAGATGTTTTAAATATATAAAAATTATAAGAGCAAAAAATATATATTCACCTATAATGAGAATAATATTTTCCAATGAATATTAATATATATGATCAATGACTATGACAACTAAATCCACTATCATCTTGTGAAACAAAATAATTATTTTGATACTCTAAGAAGAAAGGATATATAAAACATATAAATGATGATAATTAATAATTATCCAATCTTATAATATTTTAGTAGGATGGAAATAGGGGTCAAAATGGATTTAATGTCCACATTAATTACTAAAATTCATTCTCAAACATACCTTTAGAAAAGATAATAGATTCTTAAATAAATTATTTGGAAATTCAGATGAAGTTGGAAGCTAAAATAAAAGGGAAATGCTTAGAGTAAAATATTGATGAAAAAGGTGTTGTAATATTTTGGTCATGAGTATGTGTACCATAAAATCCCAAGTTAATGGAAAATAAATTGAATGAGTCACGTGGATTGAACTTATAAATCCATCAAGGGAGTAGGATGATGTATACAGATCTCTTAGGGAACTATTGGTTGGAAAATATGATGAACTATATCATGGAATATATATCAAAGTGTCTGGTATGTTATTAAGTAAAGGATGAGGGGAAATAATCCAATGTAATGATGAAAATGCTCCTCAGACCTATCTGGATATTGGAAAACATCACCATTTACTTTTTCACTAGTCTTTTGAAGACACCCAAAAGAAATAATACTATATAGTTTGTTGTGTAATTTTTTACAATTAAAAGTCATTTTATCACTATTTAATATTACTTATCACTTCATAAACCTTCAAGGATATGCATCCAAGAATTGGTGAGGTTTAATGGATCACCATTATCAATTGTATCTAATCAAAATCTAAGATTTATCAACATGTTCTGGAAGAGTTTCTGACATGATCTAAAAACTATGTTAAACATTAGAATTGATTATCACTAAAAATCTAATGTCCAATATAAGTGGACTATATAAACATTTAATGAAATGTTGAGATCATGCTCTGTGGACTTCATAAGAGTATGGGATTGACATCATCTTATGGTAAATTTCAAGTAAAAATTATCTTTCAAAAAATTATTAAAATGTCTCTATATGAATCTCATAATGGGAATAGATGAATAACACATACATTGTGATATTAAATTAATGAACATAAAATTATGGGAAAATAAATGGTTGATAAAATGGTGTGGAACTTCAATACGGTTTAGTATCACATCAAGGATTATCAAATTCAAAAAAAGGTGTTATGATAATAATAATTGATGAGATCAATAGTATGAAGTTATAAAAAAAAAATTCCCCAATATATCATTATGTAATATAGTTGTTAGATTTGGATACAAGGGTAAGAAATGTCCTAGGTTCTTTAATTCTTTAATATTCTTTATCACATCGGAATTGTGGCCTAATGACCAGAACTCCCACCAACCTTATCCCAGGTATATGATGTGTTCCACATATCCCTATATAGGTAGTTAATACCAATTCATTTACATGTACATAATTTAGAGATGTTACATTTAGAAAATGACCTCTCTTTTTAGTAGAATTTTTGGAAGATCATGGACCATTGAGACAATTTTCTATGAAATAAGACATCTTACCTAATCAAATAATAATGGAGAGCCCATATGTATGTGTAAATGACATAGAAACTGGAGGAAGTAATAAAGTATAAGTACCCTTTCCTTTTTTTAACATAGTTTGTAATAATAAATTTCATGGAATATTTTACTTAAGGGTGGAATAGTGTAACAACCCATAATTTTAACAATGGAATTTCCCTTCATATATTTTTGTCATATTTGGTAATGGAGTACTGTACAAAGTACATGAAAAACCTAACGAAAACAAGTAAGATTTTATTTAATTGAATTTGAAATTAAATTTAGATAATATAGGGTCCATAAGAAATTAAATTAATATAATTGGATAAAAAATAGAAAATAAGATAATAATAGTAGGTAAATTTGGATTTGTTAGATCCCTTAGAATAATTGCACTCATAAAAAGCACTGTAGAAATAAAGAATAATATTAGTAATGAAATATTCATTTTAAAATAAAAATATATAATCTTAAGAGAAAATATATTTTAATGAATAATGAATGAAATTTTATGAATTTATAGTAAGTAGGGAACTCATATGTATGTTAAAAATACGACTATTGGAATAGTATTATTAACATTGGAATAGTAATCTAACCATTGGAATAGTAATTTAACCATTATAATAATAATATCACCTATTCAAATGTAAAATAACATTTAGATATCTTATAATATGAAATTTTGATATATTTATACCATGGTAAAATTCATTAAATTATTTGAAAATGATAAATTATGTGTTTTTATTTTCGTAAAACCTAATTATTTTAATTGAAATTTTATAATAAATTTAAGGATTTAAAAAATTTTATTTTAATGAAATATATTTATAAATTAAGATTATGTTTTTTTATAACTATAACATAATATTATGAGATAATAAGTAATTTTTCATGGAATCGGAAAATTGATCATAATATTTAATTTGATATTTTTCTAAAAAATGATGATATTATTTGAAAATTAAATTTAACATTTATAGAAAATTATTTTCATAAAATTGATTGCATTTTTGAAATTAATTTTCAATATATATTTTGGGTGAGTTTTTCATATTTTTCTATAAGATTTGATACTTTGTAAATAGTGAAATACGATAAAATATGGTATATAACATTATATGTTAAATACATGGATTTTTTAGTCATTGATGAGGTAAAACCCAATTCTTTCAAACTCAAATGCAACATTAACAGTATATAGTGATGATATTCATCATTATTGGTAGTCTTGAGATAAAATAATAAACTAATGAATATTATATTCAATAACAACACTCTCCTACCTTTATAAATACAATCCCTAGCACCCCTTCTCCGCATAACTTAAAAGAATTGGAATTTGAAGATTTTATTTCAAATTACCTTTTTAATCCTCTCCTGCATTTCCGATTTCTAGTGGTCTCATCCAAATATCATTTAAAAAATTATGAAGGGGTATCATAAAAATATAAGTCCATTTAGAGAGGTATACACTAAACTTAATATATTTTAATTTCATTATTCTTATACCACATTCATATTATCTCCATACACATAGAAATAGTAACATAAGTATCTTAAGAATTTTTATATGTTATTATTATGGTTTAATATTCTTATTATACACACCATGTTTATATTCAAAAATGAAAATTTTGTTTACAATATGGCTAGTTCACCTAACTCATGAACAACGTAATTCAATTTTATCCACCACATTTATGCTTGGTTATACAAATAATATTATAGTTAAATATGAGTATAATAATTTTATAAAAAATTATTCATATTTATTTAATTTTAAAATAATAGTTGTATTAAATAAAATGAATCTCATTTTTGAAAATCAGTAAAATAGCCTAAATGAACTAACCATATAAAATTGGAATTTTATCTAAAAGAATGGTGTAATGAACCCACTTTACTGGAAGGTATAAATAATATTTTCTAGTTTAAATTCCGTTTTTAAATGAAAAAATTTCCCTATGGCTTAATGAATTTATTGGGCTCATATGAGGCTTTTCCAAAGACCGTTGTGCCCAGTTTTGGAGGAAATGGTCATGGCGCATGATCTGAGTAAATTATGCCCCTGAACCCGCACAGTTTTTCAAACCCATGAAAGGTGTTTTAGATGGATGCATTGGAGTGCATGGTTTAATAAGAACATGTGACCCAAGGTTCATTCCCATGTAGGTTTTGTAGACTTCTTGATATTGGTTTTTAAAACATGATGCTCAAGGTTTGTCAAATTGTGTACATATAATGTGCGAGGGGGTTCCCATGGAAGTAAATGTCACACGGTTGGAACATGGTTTGGTCAACCCATTAGACTCCATTAATGATAGTAAAATTACATTTTCCCCCTCTTTTTTAAACCGTCACCCATTTTTCTTTCCTTCATATAGATAGCATCCCTCTTTCTCCCCCATTAGAAGCTCTCAAGTCTCCCTCAACTAGGATTTTAATTAATTTCTCCACAAAACCTCAAATTTGACATCATTTTATTTCACTAGATATATATTGTAAAGATCTATACTCTTTTAGATCATTTCACCATTTTTCTTTCAATTGATGGCGTTATATTAGTGTAAGATTATATTCCCTATTTTCAATGAATTTTCCTATTTTGTCTATTTGTTACATTCTTATTCTAATTAAAGTATGATAACAGATTTTTTATCAGCCACAAACCTAAGGTAGGTGGTCTGATATGTTTTACTAAATGTTTAGGTGTTTTATAGTATTTCGTTACTATGCTGCATGCCGGAAATTTTCACACATTTCCATAAAAAATCCACTTTTTAAATTAAATTAATCATGTCATAATACAATCAAAGAGTCTTATTGAATAATTATAGGATGTCTACCTTATTGGTTTCCACAAATTTAGGTGTTTTAAATTAAATACCCTTTTTAATTTAAATGTGTAAATGACTAAAAACATCATAATCGGGTTATATTAACTATTAATTTTATTTTATGTTCTTTATAAAATAATTTTTTTAATTGAATTAAATAGAAATAAATAGAAAGTCCATTCCAAGTATTATATATTTATATAAATGAAAAATGTAAATTAGGATACCAATAGATAGGTTGGGTGAAATAAATATAATTGATTTAAATGTAAATTCCTTATTATTATTATTATGAGTAAGACATGGATATTGGCTGATGGAAAATGGTTAAGGGGTTTTTTTAGAATGAAATTTCACACTCTCTTATGTTGGGTGATGGTAATGGTGTCTCATTACATATACTCTTACTTGGATGATGGGATTGACATTGCACATTACCTTGCATCGATTGTTGGGAATGATGAATCACCCCACTATATTTAGTGATGATCATGACGTCTTGAATTCATATGAGATTCAAGGATAGTAACCTTCCTGGATCTTATAACTTCTTATACTATGCATAGACACTTGAGTTATACCCCGAAGAAAACTAGCACCTACTATCCATGTATATTCCTATATACGTAATTAAATATATTTATAATGTATATAAATGTATACATATTATATATTATTACATATAGAAATATATTTACATGATTACTTATATTAGAATTTTCCCAGCAACTGTTGAAGTTGAGATAGTTGCCCTGATGTCATAAAGGAACTTGAGATGAATTGTATTTATTTTTCAGCAATATTGTTTGTCTGTTATTTATGTAAATTGTTATGTTATACACATTGAATGGATTATTACATACATCATTAGTGGTGGCCTATTTTGATTACTCTCACACCCTATTTAGTTTTCCAATTAGTACCCAGACATACCTTATTGATGAAGGTAGGGACAAGGGAATGTGTCTTGTCTTTGATGATTGATATGTTTTTATTTTAGAATGTGATCATGTGATAATAGGACCAACTATTTAATTATTTTCTAAGGTGTGTGTTTGAAATTGTATAATATTTACACCATGATGTTCTTGAGTCATATGTTAAGAATACAATTATGACAATACTTTGGAATAGGG
The DNA here is from genome assembly GCA_963277665.1 of Viscum album. NCBI lineage: Eukaryota > Viridiplantae > Streptophyta > Magnoliopsida > Santalales > Viscaceae > Viscum > Viscum album. The sequence continues at coordinate 28,082 of CAUJRU010001855.1, forward strand.
GTGCCCTCAGCCACCAATGTTACCATCCGTAGTACCACTTATGGCACCACATGTTATTCCTGACCTAGAAATTGAAACCCAATCTAAGGAGAGTTTCCTTTGTATTATGTAGTCTAAGAAAGGAGAAACTTGACCTACCTAAAATATAGTAGAATTTACTCAGGAATTTCCATATCATTATCGTCCCACCTTCTTTGGTGATTGTGGTACTCCTACTACTGAATCATGCCTGGAGGATATCCTTTCTCTATTCGAGCATCTAGGGATTCCTCCATAGAGGAAGGTCAAGCTATTAGCATATATTATATATGGTTCTTCTATGAAATAGTGGTATTTCATTACCTAGGAAGATAGACATTAGGATATCATCTAGAGGGACTTCTAGGTGGTCTTCTATGACAACTTCTTCCCACAAACATTTAGGACTGACTGAGATAGATAGTTTATGAACTTGTAGTAGGTCGGTATTTCTGTAATGGAGTATTCTACATATTTTATTCATCTTCATAATTTCTAAATGACCCAAAATATATTTTGAGCTCATAAATACTAGTCTATTTTAGTATAGGGTGGTATATACAATCTATTATCAGGTTAACATTTTTTGGTAGACCATTATTTCTGAGATAGTCAACCAGGCCTTCATTAATGAGTAGAATTTGATGTAATTTTTACAGTGTGAGATTTTGAGGTCTGGAATGCAGACCATGGAATGGTTATTCAAGTGTAAGGGATCTCTAATATTAGGTTTTTCAGGGGAGAATCAGTAGTTAGAAGAATCGTACTGACAGTTTCATTATATGTCACTAGTGTGGGAAATTGGGACAGACAAAACCCTAAAGTCTGTGAGACCTAATTGATTGTAGAGTCTACAAAAGTATGGGTAATACTCATCCCTTATGTAGTAACATCCCACTAGTGTTTAGTGTAGGAGTATTTACATTGCCCCATGTTATAGAGTTGGGCCAGTAATACCTCGCCCAGAAAGCAACCAAAATACCATGAGCCGTTAAGGCTTGGTTGATGGTCGAGGAAGAAGAATTCAAACCACAGATTCACAGCACTAGTATAGATGGCATGATCTGGGTATTAATGGTGTGACTTAGGGTCATGATATGGGCTAGTTACATGTAGTGAAATCTGTTTTGGAAGAGAAAATCATCTGACCTTCTACTATTCAAGGTACTATTATAGTAGCCTCTACATTAGTGCCTGCATTATTTGACATAGGTGGATCACACTCCTTTATATATTTAGTAATTTTGGAGAGTTTTCCAACAATATAGAGTACATTAATGGTGTTATAACACTCTATAACCCTTTGGGTATCCGATTAGAGACTATTCTCTGATGTAAGAAATTTCACCTTGAGATAGGGGCTTATTTTCCGTGTGGAGTCATTTTGTCCTTGAAATGGTAGTGTTTTATTTAATTATAATGATGTTCTCGTATGTAAATTATCAAGATCATATCAATTTTAATCACCATTGGTTGATGTTTACATTTCCATTGGGTGGTAGACAAGATCGCAAGGTATAATGGGATTTCCTTGTATCTCAAACAATAACTAAGCATCAGGGGTGGGGTAGAGTGACAACCAAGATCGCTAGTCTCCTCTTGGATGATCAGAGGATATGACCTTCTATTTTCCCTCCATTAGTGGATAATTTTTGGGACATCTTTCATAATAAATTTTTGGGTATCCACTTAATGATAGAGGTAGAATTCACCATTGAGCTAGTTCGGGGAGTGCCACTAATATATGATACTCCTTACAAAATAAAACCTACCAAACATATGGATCTCATGAAGCTATTGGAAGACTTGGAGGATATGGTTTTTATAAACCCTAGCACTTCTCTATGGTCCTTTTTTGAATAAGGCATATGATACCATCATAATTTATCTGAATTTCATATGTTTGAACCAACGTCCAGTTAGAAATCAGTATCCACTTCCCTGGATAGAAAATATCGTTGATTAGCTCTGAGGAGTAAGGGTGTTTCCAAATATTTTTTTGAGTTTGGGATACCATCATGTGCATATTTTACCCTTACACATACCTCATACATCTTCATGGATTAGGTATGGTCTTAATGAGTACCTGGTAATGTTGTTCAGTCTCAAGAATGTGCCAGCTCTTTTTATAGATCTAAGGAGTCAGTGCTTCCAATTGTATGTGTATTCATTATTTGTATTCTTTTTTGAAGACATCTTAGTGTATTTTTACACTCTACACAAACATTCAAAAAATTATGAGATCGTGATGAATACACTAATAGAGCACTAGATGTTTCTTAATCTCACCAAATTCCACTTTTGGATTGACTAGTACCCTTCCTAGGTAACTTCATCTCATAGTCAAGAGAATCTGTGGAACCAGAGAATGTGAGAGATTTAGTTTCTTGGGATTAAACCAAGAACATTGTTGATATGAATAGTTTCTTAGAGATGGGTAGGTATTAAAGAATATTTATCCAAGATTTATCAGGATTACTAGTTCCTCTTATGGGCTTGACTAAGAAGGTTTTGAAATTATTTTCATTAGAATATTTTGAAAGATCCTTTCAGGATTTGACAGGAATGATTATTTCATCACCTATATTTATTTTACAAGAGCTATAAAGAGTTATATAGTTTATTGTGATACATTAATTTTCATTCTAGAAGAAGTTATGATGCAGGATAAAAAAGGCATGGTGTGCGGGTCTCATAAGTTATGTCATCATAAACAGAATTACCCAATATATGACCCATATATAAACATAGTCGTACATGTATTACACTTTCGAAGCAATTATTTACTTAGGGATCATTTTTTCTATTTTTTAATCACCAAAACCTAAGGTATATATTTATACAGCATGATCTAAATCACAGGAAACACGGATGGGTTGAATATCCATAATCCTTTGATTTTGATTTTGCATATACACTTGGTAAAAGAATTTTAGTAGTTGATGCTATGATATAGGAGAGTCTGACATAAGTGATTCATGAGGTAAGTGATAAGTGGAATATTATGGCCTAGTTTATAAAGATGCATATTGATGTTCTAGTGGTTCATGGTCATATATTCCTCACATCCGTAGTCGTAACCTCTGCCCTTATGGAATGTGAAAAGATGAGATAGATTTTAGATCATGATAGACTAGTCTAGAGAGAGTGTATCTCAAATGATGATTTATCAAATTGTTGGACCGTGGATGAGGGTGAGATCATACACATCTATGGGGGTGTCTGGTTTCCATCAGTCCTAAGAGGAGAGCTAATGCAAGGATATTATGCCTCATATTAAGAAGTATATTCTGGTTTCACCAAAGGTATGAAGACTTATATCACTAGTACTGGTGGTCTAGAATGAAATGGTAGATAACCACCTTTATTATGTGATGTTCTACCAATTAGTAGATTAGGGTATAACATCAGAGACCAGAAAGACTCTTATAGATTTTTTCATTCATGGGTGGAAATGGGATGATTTATACATGAACATCATAAAAGTTTCTCCCTGATCACCTCTAGGAAATGATATAGTTTGGGTATTTTTTGATGAATTGAAAAAGTTCACACACTTCTTACCCATTCAAGAGATCTTCTCGATAGACAATCTAATGAGGATAGACATATAGGAGGTAGTAATGATTTATAGACCTCCACATACTATTGTATCAAAAAAGTATGATAATTTAATAGCATTTCTCTGGTTGGGGTTGATAAAGTCCTTATTTACACATTTTCTTTTGTTCATGGCCTATCAATCTCAGATAGACGAATAGGCAGAGATCACAATTCAGGTGTTAAAGAACATGATCCATGCATGTATCCTTGACTCTAGGGATTCTTGGGGGAAACACATGTATCTAGTTGATTTTATTTAAAATATAATCTTTAAATATAACATCTAGATGGATTCTTATGAGTCCACATATCATAGGTCATGTTGATAACATTTGTTCAAGATAGAGGTGGGAGAGGAAGCGTTGCTTGGACCACATCTCATTCATGAGACTTCCGAGTAGGTCCAACTGATCAGGAAACACATCTTGAATATCGATCTAGATATTATTCATATGATAAACACCACTGGATAACTATATAGTTTCCGTTTGGGGATCATTTTATCTTCCATTTTTCCCCTAAACTATTCCATCTATGAGTTTGGAAGAAAGGTAATATTTCATCTTGTTTTTTCGGACCCTTGGTAATTGTGATCAAGTCAGACCGGTAGCTTATTAGATAGAACTTACATATAGATACAAGTCTATGAACAATGTTATTCACATGTATAAAATACTCTAGTTTTATCCAGGCTCATTGAATGATTTATATCCTGAAGAGGTTGGGTTATATTTGGTTTTTTTCGTCAAGGAGTACCTAGTGTGGATCAGGGATTTGATCATGAAGATTTTCTGAGGTAGGTGAGTTCCTTAGTATGGGTGTTATGGAAGAATGGTATATTATAGGATAATACCTTGGAGTGGGAAGCTGACATATGATCTCATTGGATAGATCATTTCTTGGAGGATTCCTTACTACCCTCAGAAGGCCAACTCAAGGACGAGTTTCTTTAAAGAGGTGAGGTTCAAATAACTCAAATTTTCACAAAGATGTGGATCAATATTTCTATTTATATTTATATTTTTTATCTTGGTAAAAATTCCCTATGTCCTAAGGAAGGTCTTGAAGGAATACAAGGATTTTTTTAATCCAAGATCTGTGAGTTTTCAAGGAAGTGGGCCTGGTGCATAGTTTGACCAAACCATGTACGGTGTTTCAGATGGCTATAGAGGGGAGCATATTTTGAGTAAACCATGGGAACTAATCCATACACCCATTCAAGTGAATCATACATCAGGAAGGATTCTTTTCACATGGGAAATTCATATTTAGTCCAAACATACATCAAGCTAATGTAAGGGGGTTCCCTAGTAGTAGATTCCATACTGTTAGTGCATGGTTTGGACAAAGTGTGCGGCCAATACATGATAACCCTTCAATGGTGGGTAATTTAAATTATCGATAATTCCATTTCAAACCCCTAAATCCTTTTTATTTATTTCCTCCAATAGAAACACCACTATTTTTATCTTTTTTGAATCTCTCAAGCCTACACAAACTATGATTTGAAGCAATTTCTCCATCCGTACATCGACTCGACTTCCATCATTTTCATTGGATTACTGAATTTATGATCTCCCCTCCTTAGGCTCCTTTATTCTTTTATAATTCTATCGATGAATCTATATTGGTGTGAGGCCATATGCTCTATTATCAAGGTATTTTTATATTTCATATATTTCCTCTATTCTTCTTTGGATATATGGGTGATACTAGATTAGTGGTCATCCATGGACCTAATATAGGTGTTCTTGTATATTTCCTTATATTTTTACGTGTATTATAGAATTTTTCCTTTTTTTCACATGCTATAATGTTCTCTAAATTATCATAAAATGTATTTTCTCATTTAAAATTAAATGAATCATTTAATAATACTCCCTTAGATCCTTATTGAATGGTTTGAGTATGTCTACCTTAGTGGATGCCACTCCTTTGGTTGTGTCGAATTAACTTCCCTCTATAATGTAAATGTGTAAATGACCAACCACCTCCTATGTGGGATTTCATGAAATTCAATTTGATGTGAATTTATTTAAAAATTATGTGGTATAATTTAATTAAATGGAAGTGGTTTTGAAGTCCACGCCACATGTTGTATATTTATATAAATGAAATATATAAATTGTGATACCCATTTATATAAATGAATGTAAATTATTTAAATGTAAATATATTATTATTATTACTACTATTATTATTATTATTATTATTAGTCCATGAATATTGGCTGGTAGACAGTGGTTAAAGGATTTTTTGAGCATGATGTTTCACACTCACTTCTGTTGGGTGATGGGAATGTAATCTCACACCATTTACTCTTACTTGGACGATGGTCAGGATGATCCATGTTCCATTATATTGAGTATTGGGAATGACAATTCACCACACCAACTTTGGTGACGATCTTGAAATCTTACATTCATATGAGATTCAGGGCTAGTACCCTTATTTCAGATTATAGCTCATAAAAATATACAGGGATGCCTGACTTACTCCTGGATCTAGCTAGCACCCAGTATCTATGTATATTTTTATATATTTCCTCACATATATTGCATATATATATATATGTATGTATGTATTATATATGATTATTTATATAATTATGTACATCGTTACTGTGATCATAATTATCTTAGCCGATGCCGAAGCAGGTAGAGTCGGTTGTGTGTCCTATTAGAGCTTGAGTATACTGGTATTTAGTTTTCATCAACATTATTTATTTGTTAAATATGAACACTTCCATGTGATATAAAATGACTATATTATTCTAGACACCATTGGTGGTGGCCTACTAAGTTTATTCTCACACCCTATTTAGGATGTTGATTGGTGCCCAGAAAAACCATATTTACATAAGTAGGGATAAGGGAACGCACTTGGTCTTGGATGCTTGATCGGTTTTTCTTTTACCATGAATGAATTGGATAATAGGATCGAGAGTATTCTTGTGATTATGTTGGAGACGAATTTTGGTATGTTTTTCATTTTTTATAGCATGCTTTATATGTTTATACTCATTATACATTGTACCCCTTTTGAAAGTCAGCATTCCATGACATCATTTTTATATGACTCGGATTATAGAATGATTCCAATTATAATTTATGGTATTTTTATACATACCACGTTGATTATTTTATTTTACTTTTTTGTTAGTAATATTATGTGTCAACTATTTATTATTGTTATATTAACTTTGTTCTCGATCTGATATATGATTAGAGTCTCCCCATTGTATCACCTTAGACCTTCACTTCTATTTGAATTTCTTTGGCATATGGGGAGGCATGATTGAGTCCATGTGCCCCACCAACTATGGGAATAATTAGTGGCTCCCGATTTGAGATGTTTCGAATCATCCCAATTTTAAAAAATAAATGGGTATTTATGGCCATTTCAACTTATTCATTTACATTAATACTATTTTATTTAAATTATATATTTATAGTCTTATTGGAATATAAATTTAATTATTATACACAAGTTATTCGTCCATGTAACCATTAAATGAACTCCCACAAAAAAACAAAATTAGTGATTATATATCAATGAAATAGTTTTTAATTAACAACATATAATTTCAATAGATAAAAATAAGATGGAAAAGGCTCTAAATTATGTAATTAATGAATTTAATTTAACTATTCATTACATTATGTAAATGTATGGAATGATTCTGTAACATAATATAAGGGATCTCTCCAAACAACATAAAAATTTCATTTTAGGTTATGCTTTCTCTATCTTACCTAACTTTATCACTCTAATATTATTATTTACATACACTTTATTATTTATATATGTCACAAAAATATATATCTATGATAATTAATATTTTCGTGATGTGGATATACATGTTTTATAAGATCCCCTTCTCAATTTCACTCAATAAGAAACCCCAATTAAATATAACTTCTTAATTTCATACCCCATTACAAATACGACTCATTAAAATGTTTAAAACCACCAATGTTTTATAAAATTTATTATTTTATCGTGAAAACCCATTTTAGTCATTTTTTTATTATAAATAAATTAAAATGATCGTACCCACTCTATGGAATTTCTACCCTTTTTCCTAAAACCATTCATAAGTGGTATATTTCAAAAGGTATTTCGCTACTCCTTTTCAAGTACACACATCACATGGACATAATTTCAAATGAACTATGCTTATAAAATTACAAGGATTATTATATCCCTTAAATCATTTAAACCGTAATGATATTATATATTCTTATGCATTATGACATGGTTATGCATCCCATATATTTTCATGGTTATTCCTTATGTATATTCCTTACAACTGATTTCTTTTTATGACACTTATAATAATGTACATGTTATGATGGATTCACCTAGATAGTGATACAATGTATTTGGTAATATTTTTGTCTCATGAAATGTTATGTATGGGATTAGGGAGTAATCCTAATCCATGGTGGGACTCTATCCCCCATGTGATGTTGTCCAAGAAATTAAGCATGAGTTTTCCCTATTTCATGTTATATACTAATTCCACTTTATTAGGTATCCATAATCTTATGAATCTATGTTGATTGGTTTTTTCTCTCTTATTATTACCCCTAAGCCTTGTCATTTATGGCATAATTTTATGCCTTTTGACTCATATGATATGCTTCATTATCATTTTCTTAACATACAATGATTTTTAGCTTGCCCCTTTTATATATGTATATCCTATATTATCCTATGTTGTTTTAAAAGCTCAAATGGATTTAGAAAATTATTATGGATATTAAAATAAATATATTTCTTAATAATTATGAACATTTTTTTCAAAGTCAATGGCCTCAAAATCATTTGGTTGTATTCTTTTGATATTTATATTAAAAATTAGGTTACAATGTCTGTAAAATGATAGAGTCACTATAAATGGTGAATTAGAGTGTTCAATATTTCTTTAGTGCATAATTATATTGATTCCATAATGGTGGAAAAGAGTTAAACCAGTCATCTTCAACTGCACGTTCACTGTAATTAAAAATGTGTAAAATTTAACACAACTCAACATTTTTTACTTGGTTAACCAATATGGGATAATCCAAGGAAAATTCACCAATGATGTTTCATACATAATATAATCTACTATCCTTTAATATATATTATGGATTAAAATTATTCTATCAGGTTCACTATTTTCTAGGTGATATTATCTCATAAATAATTCAAGGGTTGCACAATTACTCTATTAGATCTCCTATATCAACAACTCCTTTCTCACTAAATCAGATGAATATTTTCTCATCATAATGACTTAATGGTTTTTTCACATTATCTTGTAAGTATTTTTTATTTTTCATCACGATTAAGTAAATATGATTCTCCAATGCATTCCATGACCTCTATTAAAATCACTAAACAATGTCCCATAAAAATATCAATTCAAAACATAATTTTAGATAATCCCGTCATGGAATATAGTTCACAACATATTTTTCTTCATAATCCACCTATTTTACTTTGCATGCAACATCACATTGAATGGTATAGTTATTAATTTACCATTTCTAAAAATATTTCATGGAAATTCAACTATGTGAGATGATTCTTTGGGATCCTCTGGAGAAATTACTCTTGGCCTCATGAATAGAAAATACTTCATGGGAACCTTTGTTTCACAGACTAATCTAGTTCACAAACATGATTTGATACATGAACATCCTAAATTCTCTAAGAAAATTATTCTTAGAAACTTATTTAACATCAAAATAATTTTTAAAAATGTGAAATGTGGGTTATTTATAGGAATAGGCTTTTGAAAATCTCAATAAACACCAATATTAAATTAAGACTCTTTATTCTGCTTCATGAACCATCTACAGTAAATAGACTAAATAAGTTGTTCATCTATGAAAATTTTTCATGGTACACACAAAGAACCCTCCTTTTTGTCTCAAATGAGTTTATATTTCATAAACATTCTATGCAGTCCATTTAATGTGAAGTTCCTCTATGAATAATTCTTCACATACCATACTTTTCATGCTACCTATATAGGTTATATAGGTGCTACATAGTATAAAATATCCTACATATGGAAAAATCCACCAATTAATTATGTAATATACATAATCCCTACATGATCACATGATCTTTATGTGAAAAAAATTCCATAACCCTTCATTTTTAATAACCCAAAATTTAGAAAATATACAGAAACTATTATATTTTCAATGATCCTTTATTCATATTTTATACATCTATTTTGAAAATTATTTGATCATATGAATACTAGATTGTAATGAAAACCAACACAATGCCAATCTTTATCTCATAAATCCTTGTTTCTGACATTCTTCCGCTTTCAGTTTATTGGAAATAAAAAGTGAAATTAAATTCCACACACCCATTTTTCCTCATCCAAATGACAATAGAAAAACTCATCAATCACTCAATATCTATGTGAGAAATTATTGGTGTAGAAAACAAGATTTTAAGTCATAATTCCCTGCCTCATATCAATCCTCAACCATGAAATTTAATGGAGCCCTTGGATTTTTGGAAGCATGATATATGTTATTTTAAATTTTTTGGGTCTGGATTTATGTCATAATAAAAAATATAGTATAAAATTACATGGATTAAAACATGAATTTCATAAAAAAAATTAATTCATGAAAAATAAAATAAAAAATTTAGTTCAAATCATACCTCATATGATTCCCATCAAAAACATGTTTCGCTTGGTAATGGAAAAAATCACATGAAGAAACCAAACATAAAACCCTATAAATAATCTTCATGAATTATACAAGATTGATGAAACATCACCCTATGAAATATAATTATTATGATGGTTAATTGAAGTATATTTACTATTTTCAAGAACATGGGAGATCAAAAATATTGATCCACAAACATAGATTGAATGATTTTTGATATTCCCTATTCTTTCTCTCTCTATGACTCAGGAGAGAGGAGGAGAGTAAAGAAAATTTTAGAAATCTATTATCGAAAACAACTTAAATAAAATATTTAAATAATCATTTTATCTCTTATATAAATTGAATTTGGGTTCTTATGGAATTTAACCCTTCAAGAGGACCAAAAATGACACAAACGACATCAAAACATTTTTTACAACTTTCATGAATATTTTTTCACATGCTTGGAAAATATAAACTATGTTATGTGAAAAAATAAAATTCATTAACATGAATCACCTCTCTCATTACATTAAGTAATCCTTAATGATTAAATATTTAATAGACTTTGGGAAAATATTTTTTATTTTAATCGCTGAATAACTTTTTAATAAAATAAGGTAATAAATTCAATAGTTGCTATTCTGAACATGAATTATATTTAATTTATGTATTTCCATGATTATTTTATAGACGTGGGCATTGATCATCCCCCACCATTGGGTCCACCATGTCCTAAACTCCAATTCACGTGAATTTGCCAATGATTCTGAATATACTATACGTGTGACCCTCTATGCCATTATATCAATAGATCTGAGTAATAATAACAAATCTAGAGTGGATTTTAGCAACCCATAAAGGATCCTAAGAATATAAGGTTTAGTCATTGTAATGAAAACATCCTATGAATAGATAATATGTAATATAATATCCTTTAATTGTGATATTTGATAATATAGGATGCAAATAGCATGTCATAATTCTTTATTACATAATTTTTTTAGGACCTTACATAATAGACTTAACATCAATAATCATGTCCATAGATTTAATAAATCTAATACAATCCAAGTCAAATGGACCTGAGATATCTTTTATTTTTATAAGTGAAAAATTATTTCTTATAAATTCAACAATTTCAAAACTATTGATGACACACCAACCTCTATCTAACTCATGACAACATATATTTCGTGATTTTCTTCTGGAACAATAGTATGAAATCAAATGGTACATAATGATAATGATATCAAGCCAAGCGACCAATACATAGGATTTAAACTATTAACAAACAGTGACACACGAATGATATGGTGTTCCAATTGGAAGGTAATCTTCATGATCTCCACTACTTTAGATCAATATGTTATAACTTAATGAGGGAAAGTCTTAATGATTATGTTCACACAACCCCTAATAGACAACAACATCTATGTACAGGCAATATAATGTATAAAGACCATAAAAAAATTTAATATTAATTTCATAACATCTTAAGGATATCATTATAGTGGGGACTTATTAAAACTTTTTGATATGAAAAATAATATAGGGATATATGCATGTAAATATTTCACATGGAAGTTTCAAAATAATTATAGTAAGGGCACATCTTCATAACTCTGTGTAAACATGATTTGATAATCAAATGTTTATTTTTCATGTTTTTTTAGGGAAATTTTTTTTATGAATACTCCCTTTAACATTCATACCATAAACTCCCCCTTTTAGAGATAATATCTACACTACCACCACTTCATGTAAGACATATACATATTGAAAACATACAATTTCCCCATAAATTTCACCTCCATTCCATTGAATTTCACCAGTATTTACCCCTTTTGAAGATAAACCCTAAAAAAGAAATTTCTTCTTGGAACTTGTCCAGATTATCTATTTTCATCACATTACACCTCAAAGATCATATCTCCCCTATAATTGTATAACAACTTATAAATAGTTTGAAAAAGTCAAATGTAAGGGGGTAATATAATTTTGATCCTCTTTAAAGAGAGGGTATTGGTTGAACATTTTTTTTCAATCAATGATTCTCAAATGTTAGAGTGGCCAATATAAGTGTTATAATGTCTTCCAATCTCCCAATATTTCTAATATACTCGATCTTGATCAATATCATTTCATACATTTATTTAATAATGTGATACTAAATCTTTATATGTTTAGTGGGAGAGTACTGAATGGGATTATTCATGATATCAATCACACTATTTTCATCATGGTATATCACCATTGGTGTCTTCACATCATAATCAATATCTCACATATATTACTTTATCTTCAAAATATAAGTGTAGATAGTAGTTATTGAGATATATTCTGCATTTTTCATAATAATTGAGGTGCTTTCTTACTTCATACACATCCATATAACACATTTTCGTCCAAATAATAATGCACCACCACTTTTTTACTTTTATTCAACCACATATAGATCATATTATACATCAATAAATGTAGATAATTATAGATTTGTTCATAAATAATTTGGAAAATAATAATTGAGATTACATCATATGTGCATCATAATTCATTTAACTATTGTGGTATATTCTTACTTTGATTACTCTAGATGGGGTCTAATAAACATGTTTTAAAAACAATTGTCCATTATATAGTCAAATATAGTAGAAATCAAATGGTTATCTTATATAATGTGGGAGACATATATTTCCCATCCTCATAATTCCAAAGAATCATTCAAATTTTGATCAGAGTTGATATTGGTTTGGGATCATCCATGTCTAATTTCTACATTAGTTCTCTCATATACTTTTATTGGGAGATTAAATTGTACACTTTCTTTTGAATCACCTATAATCCAAGAATGCATATTAGTTCACTAATCATGTATATTTATAATTCTAAACTTATCAAACTAAAAAATTCATCCCATGATTTCTATTATGTTATTTCAAACATGAAATCATCCACATAAAACCATCAGCAAGAACTGTTCCTCCTTGGATGTTTTCACATAAAGGTGTAGATCACCTGTAATATCTCACCAGTCCTCATTGGATGGATATAATGTAATGGTTCTACTAGGGTTTAGGTTACATCCCTAGGATACCATAAGATATAAATAAATTACAAGTCCCTCAACAATAATTGGGAATTATTTTCCATTAAATATAAAACACCCAGATAAGATAAAAATATACATCTGATCCTCTATGTTATGAATGAATATATAATACCACTTAAAACATAATTAAATTTTAAAAAATATAAAATTATAAGTAAAAAAATACATAATGAAAAATAAACTAATGAATATAATAAGTGAAAACTCCCAAGTTGCATCAAAATAATAAACATCAAATCCGCTCTGAGATATAAATCCATGTTTCATGCCCATTATATCAATAAGCATCAATAAAGAACTGAGACACCTTGAATTTATTTGTGTCTCAATAAATGACATCTGAACACATACAATAGTGCCCAGGAAATGGGTGAGTCTAAAATAAGTAGCATTTTACCAAATACATCCCAACTCAATCTACTAAGACAAGAACTTGTTAGAAATTTTTATATAAAATAGTTTAAACATGTCAATATAGTTTATATCAAAATAGTAAAAAAGAAAGAAACTATTTTGAAAAGTGTAAACCCCTTATCAACTATTTGGAATACATATAACCAATTCTCTACACGCACACCCATTCATGCCTAGTTTATAGTTCTGTAATCATGAGTGGTCTCTAATTGATCCATCGGTTTTTTATATGGTGGCCAATACATTTTACCCCAATGCAAAACTCCACTTCCCTTGGGTAACATCGATGAATGCACTCGAACACACCATGTTTGACAAATTCCATGAAAAAAATTCACATCAAACCTTTATTTTCTTAAATTATTTCAAAAAAATCCATGTGTCTAAATATAACCACAATTTTAGAATCCTCATTTTAAAATTATCACCAGTGATAATTTTCTAAGAGAACATCCAATTTCAAAAATTCAAAATACATAAACCAAAATAGATTTCCAATGATAATGAAACATGTATTTAAAAACAATTTCTTGAAATTTAAAATAAATAAAACTAATATGTTATATTCTAAGTCAATTGGAGATGAGAGAGAATCCACTCACCTCTCTATGGTTTGAAAAAAACTAATATGACACTTAAAACTTTTTGATATTATAATAAACCATGTTACCTTGATAAGATACAACAATATAATATCAATATTTATAGAAAAAAAACAAATATCTATCCCTAAGAGACTAAATATATTGTTTTGATAGTGATAAGAACAATAGATCAAGTAATAACAAAGAATAATGTTTACTTATTGATGAATCCAAATCTTCAATGCACTTTGATTTTCTTAAGAATATCTTTTGGATCCAAGGGGATTGTCTCTCAAGGATAATGAACAAAATAAATTCAATATGTTGATTGATTAGATGGTTAAATATGGTTTCATGATTCAATTTAGTTTATATCCACAAAATTTTGTGTTACAACTGTATGCCACATGGTTAGGGCACACCGTTTTTTTAACCATTTCCAACTATTCATTTCTACTACCTTAAAGCCACCCATTACACAATTAGCTCACATGGTTAGAAAAACCATGAACCAAATATTGTTTTCCTCACTACATACAATATTTACCATTATAAATCACATAGTTTTCCAAAATCATATTCCAAAAATGCTCCTTCGATGTGACCACGATCCTCTCTTGCATAGTTTCCAAGAGATGGATCAAGGTTCCTACTGACTTTTCACCTCTTAAAAAACCTCCAAAACATTCCAATCCCCATTTTAAACTACAAAACATAACCCTAGAATTATATTAAATCGAAATACCTTAATAAAGGTTCATGTACCTGAAATAGGGGGTGTTAAATTCTCTCCCCCATTGGTCATTCCATCCCTAAATAGTAAAAAATTGGTGATGTCAAAAAATAGTTTCAGCCACTGATCCAATATCTCCTTTTCAAAATCCCATTTTCGTCCTAAATCTAACCATGCCACCCAATAATGCATACGAATCTAATAATTTTCCCATGAAGGATCTTATTTTTCCTATCCACAATCCATATCGGCACATGAATCAATATTGCATCTGGTTCAACATCTTCTTTGTCCCATCAAATCACATGGTTTGGATTAGGTCTTTACATTTTCATTTGTGATAAATGAAACATATTATGGAATGAACTAGAATTTTTTTATTGCGATAAATGATAAGCCACATCAACCGCACGTTTAAGTATCTCAAAAAGTCTAGTGTACCATGGCTATATATTCCGTTGTATACTAAATTGATGATTCCATGTCTTGAGAGATATCCTTAAGAAAAAATAATTATCTACCATGCATAATATTGGTGTTAGATGCTGATCCACATAAAAAATATGAAAACACTGAGTTGTTTCAAGTCTCATTCTGATCATCTGAATATTTTCTATATTATCATACAAAAAATTGGGTATAATCAGTGATTTCTTGCCTATTTCTACCTAAAAAAAGTAGAGAATAAAATTTTTGTCCTTACAATGCTTCAAATAGAGACATATTTATCGAGGATTAATAACATTTATTGTGTGGAAACTCCACTAAAGGTAAATTCTTCTCCCATGAGCCACCAAAATTCATCAAACAATCCCAAATAATGTCTTCCAATGATTATATTATCCTTTAGAATTTTCAATTCATTCGAGGATTATAATACATGCTCATAGTTAATTGAGTTTCAAGATCTTAATATATATATTTCAAAAAATGGGATGTAAATATAGGGTCTCATTCAAATATAATAAATACACGAATGTCATACATCTTTAAAATTTCCCTAATGTATAATTTTGATTAGTATTTCTTAAATTTAGTTTCATGAATAGGGATAATGTGCACCGAATTTGGGATTTTTTCCAGAATCACACATATGACATCATGTTTTCTAACCATTCTTAATAGACCTATTACAAAATAAATGGTTATATTTTACCACTTCTACCTGGGAATTTGAAAATACTAAAACATATCGTCTATCCATTGATGTGATTACTTGACCTCCTAAAAGGTTTGAATTCTCATAAAACAATTGATGTGTTCCACTTTATGCTAGCCCACCCAAACTATACTTTTAATTCTTTATACATCTTTTAAATTCCTATATGGACAACTCATCTCTAATGGTTCTAGGTATAAAGAAGTCTCTTTTAATTAGTCAAAGGTACAACTATATAATCTCTTAACCGCTAAACTAATATCTCATCCAACATCCATTCATCAATGGTCTCCCCACAATTGATTTTTGACCTCATGGTAAAACATTTAGCATCATATGTACTTTTATTTTTAACCATCTCAACCAAATCCGGAATAACACAATCATTAATGAAAACTAAAAAATTTACTTGTTTTTTATAATCCTATTTTATATCATCTATGACTGATATAAGATTACATTTATTTAAATAATCTTTATCCAAAAAGGTATATGACTTCCTAATCAATAAATATTCTAAATAACTATCTTTCCTAGATATATAGTAAATTATAAATGAAAATTTTGATTATATTTAATCCAAAATATTTTCTTTAGGATAAAATATATTTTTGAGAAAATTTTCTTTAATTTTTTATGATTCATAAAACCAAAAATTTCTCATAAAAAAATAATTACACATAATTTAGGAATAAACTATATCATTCAACTCCAAATACTATATTGGGTATTTATTCTCATGAATTATTGAGTACCATGAACCATATAATAAAACATGCTCTCGTTGTATGAGAAAAAATTCCATACCATATCCTGCTACATCAAAAGAGAATGCATACCCCTATAATATTTTGGTTACATTATGATAGGTTGTGATGTAATTCTAACCTTATACTCTTGAAATGATTTTTGGAATTCATCATTAAATTATAACATAACTCCATTCCTATTAAAATTTTTCATGACTGAGGAAAAAGGTGAAAAATCATAAGTAAAGTGTATTTAGTATCCTACTAAGATAAAGACACTACATATCTCCAAGATTTTCTTTGGTATTTTCTAAATGATAATAGTTTCTATGTTTTAAGGATCCATAGAAACAAATTTTTCTAAAATGAAATGGACAAGGAAATGATCATATTTTATTAATAAATCACACCTTTATAACTATAATAAATATTATGATCCTAAAATATACCTAACACTATAGTTAAGTGTTTCTAATGATCCTCTTTAATCCTTGAATACACTATTATATCATTAAAAATACACCACCAAAATAGAATCTTGATACCTAAAAAAGACTCAATTAATCAATTCCATAAATATTGATGGTGGATTTGTAAGACTAAATGGTATAACAAAAAATAATAATTGAAAAGTATTCTTATAAAGGTTTTTATTGGAATATCCACCCTCTAAAATCTAAGTTGGTGATAGCCCGAACGAATGTAAAATTTAGAGAACCTCCGGGCTCCCCACAATTGACCAAATAGGCAGAAAGTTTGAGATAGAGTATACCAATTCATTATCAAAAATTGGTTAATCTTGTGATGATATACACAAATTCTATGAGTTTTGTATGAATTTTTTATAAAAAGAATCAATGCTACCAAAAGAGATGTTTTGGGTTGAATGAAAAAATTTCTTTTGAACTCTTCCAACTAAGATTGTAATTACTTCATTTCTATTAGTTATATCATATAAGTCATATTTGCAATTATACATGTCCCTGGTAGGATATAAATCATAATATTCACCTTTATATTGGGTGAAAACCCCAAGAAATTTTGGGGAAAAAGTTATGAAATTAGTAAGTAAATTTTGAAAATATTTATTTGAAATCTCCTCATAAGATTACAAAGTCGGTGCTACTGACTGATTGAAAATAGTTTCTTCCCTTGATACTAAAAGTCTTACTCTACCCAACTTTAATTCCCAATATCCTTTAAATATTTTCTCAATTTCTTCAAGAGAATGGAAAAAAATATTTTTGGTTATGACAATCAATGTGGGCCTTAAACAATGATAACTAATCCATTCCAAAAATCATGACATAAACATCCATCTATTAAATAGATAAATCCCAAATAAACACAACCCCAATGATAGTTATATAAAATAACTTACATTTATAGGATCAATTCAATATATTCATAAGAATATATTGATGTTTCAACATTGAAGGAATCGCATGAAAATAAAAATCCATATGATCAAGAACACAAGAAGAAATAAATGAGTAGCATGGGCCCATATCAAAACCAATATTTCATAATGGTATAATTGAAATGAATCATACCTCTCACTATTAAAGGAACCAATTTATCATCCATTATCACTTTCAAACCTTTATATGATTGCTTATTGTATACTCTTTTCACTTTAATACCTTGTTGAGATTTTAGGGGTTGAAGAGTCATGGTGTTCCTAGAATCTCTCTTGATTTCTCAATTCCAATGATGAGAATTATTCTCATGCAGTCATCTCATCAAATAACATGATTTTTAGGAAACATGAGATATGACTTTGGAACATGCCCTTGGAGAACTACAACAATAAGACTAAATAAGTCCCATAAGATTACAATTTTGCCAACCTTTAGGTTCTTACATATATTCCCACTTCATACGCTTGAAATAACAACATTTAAAACTTCATATATTTTCTTTATATCTAGGATTAATATTTATTGATCCTATGGTCTGATTCTGAGATATCCGTCCATTATAGAAGTAGGTTTCCCTATTTATCCTATTCTCATCATAATATTTCTGACAGTTTCCTAGATGAATAAACATTATCCATGTAAATACATTACTAGGGATATCCCTTTATGCCAAAGTCTCTTTATAGACCATTTCTATATGGTCATTAATACAATGAACAATAATTTTTAAGAGAATCTCAGGTCATAACCCGAACTCAAAAATGAGTCCCCTAAAGGATACACATGTAGTAATATATGTATAAAAGTTTAGTAAATTATTATATTTATTTGCATACTCTTTCACTGAGAGGTTCTAGTTTTTTCAGTCTAAAGAAATCCATTGTTATATAAATTCTAAATTTGATAGGATAGATTTTTTTATTGAAAAAATCATCAATATCCACATTTTGAATGAATTCTTGTGCTTTTAATTGAACTACTGACTCCCTCAATTTTAATGTATATCCTTCAGTATATAACATACCAACTTAACATTCAACTCTACTAGTGTCCCAAAGAAATTTATGATTTGATAAATCATATGTATCCATAATTCTGATTTCTCTTTCTTCGATCCCCCCAAAAGAATGGTGGAATATACTTTTGGAACTAAAATGAATGGTCCCATTAGTGATGATCATCATTATTATTACCTATATCCATGGAATTAAAATCCAAGATAGTTATTTTTGATGTTTTTGGTTCACCTGTGGCATGGGTGCATCTAAATTTTTAGTTGTAAAGTTTTTTTTGATTCTTATGAGGTTTACATAGTTCTATTTGGAATAAAATGAGAAAAATAAATAATCTCATCACCAATTAGCAACATAAGGATTAGAAATTTAAACATTCCACAACAACACATGTCATAATCATACATTATCAAAATTTAACCATTATTAGCATTTTAAACATTTTTCAAAATACTACAACAATTATTATCAAAATTATCCCATTTAACTATTTTCCAAAATAAACTTTTTCCACCATTTTATAAAATATTAAACGCATAATAAACAATATAGTCCTATTGGGAAGTATCACTATCAATGCATTCCATGTGATTCTCATTAGAAAAACCTATGATGATGAGATAAAAACTCACCTAGAAGTGTATTAAAAAACTTATATACCCAAACATCCCAGTAACTTAATGTCAAGAATAAGAAGGTTAGCTACATATTTTTGAGATATAAATTTCATATTCTTAAATTCCTATCTCATTAAAACCTTCTAAAGATAGACGCATTCCATTTCAATATTAAGGATCGAACATGACAATACCATTTGTAACATCTTTCACCTCCTCATTGGCTTGAGATGAGGGGATGGTGCTAATAGACCATAAGTGACATCCTTAGGACACCAAAGGCTATAAATAAATTAAATGTCCCCCAACAACAATGGGGGATGATTTTCCCATTAAATATAAAACACATAAACAATATAACTAATAAATACCCAATCCCTTATATATCGAATTAGTTCAGAATACAACTCAAAACATAACCAATCAATAATCAATATTAAAGTACAAGAGGAATGAAAAATACAAACTCAAAAGTAATCTAAGGAACATAAAACTCAATAAAATCAAAATTTAATAAAAAAACAACCAAACCACTCAATGATCCATATCTACACACCATTCCCACAGTATAAATAATCATCACTAATGATCTATAATACCTTTCCTTTACTTTTATCTCAATAGATGAAATTAATAAATTCACAACAGTTCCCAAGTAGGGGTGATTTTAAATGTTGTATTATTTCTCGAAAGGGTTCCCAAATCACACCCCTAGGGAATGAAATAGTTATCAAATTTTATATAAAATCATTTAATGCATCCAAAATATTTTATATCAGAAGAGTGAACACGTTTAAAGGAATTTATTTTAAAAACATATACCCAAATTAAATTATATGGAATACCCATAAACAATTCTCCACACACACACATGCATGACCATGTGATATTTCCATAATCATTATTGGCCGCTTGTAGATCCATTTTGTAATCACATGGTGACCAAAACCTGGTGCTCTAGTGGAACACAACAATTCCACAGGTTCACATCGATGAATTCACTCACGCCAACCATGTATTCCAAATTCATTGAAAACCAATTCCATATAAAACCATTCCTTTTTTAAATAATTTAAATAAACATTTTAAATTATTAAAAACAAATACATAATTTGAAAATCATAATTTTATAATTTTTAACAAATATAATTTTCTAAAATCTAACCAATTTCCCAATTCCTAATAAATAATCCAAAATAGGTTTCCATAAACAATCATGGATGGACTTAATAAAAATTTCAATCAATAAACTTTAATAATAAAATGAATTCAACATATAAGTTAGGTGGAGATGAGATTGAATCCACCTACCTCTCAAAATTTGGTGAAAATGAAGAATGGATCTCCAAACGTCTAGATCTGATGACAAACCACATTCCCTTCAGAAGATCCAAAAAGATCATATCAATATTTACATAACACAATATAGATATATCAAAAATTAATTGGATCTATGTTATTAGAGATAGATATAGAGAGAAATATTGGATCTTGGAATAATTGGGAAGAATGGGTACTTATAAAAAAATCATGGTCTCCAACACACTTTTATTCGCCTACGAATCACTTCTGAATCTAATGATATCTTCTCTCAGATCTAGATAGAAATGTGAATTAGATATGTCGATGAATTATGTACTTAAAGAGTATTTTAAAAGTTTATTTAGATTATATACAAAAATTTCATGTTTTCAACAACACACTATTTGATTAGGCCACACGGTTTGGAAAATTGTGTGCCAACTATGCGATGCTACTCCCTTAAGGCCACCCCTCATATTGTTGGCATGCATGGTTAGAGAAACATTGTTCCAAACATTATTTTCCTCACTTTATAGAAATTTATTGTTTCCCATAGTAATATGCATCATTTGGATAAATTTTGTTCCAATCGTGTACCTGTCTACTGAACACTATCCTCCATTTCATGGTTTCCTATAGATAATACATGGTTTCTACTAATTATGAACAAACTGTGAACCTATTGACAAACCTAAAAAAATTATAATACACCACATAACCTAATAAAACATAACAATAGTATTATATAGACTCAAATGACATTAATAAATAGTCATGTACCTAAAACTAGTGGTTCAACATCACAACTGACACTTTTAAATTCATGATTCTTCAGGTATAAGAAAATTCATGCATACCATACTCGTGGTGTCTCCCTCATACAATAAATTCCTTCCTAAACCTTCATACATAGGTTTCATTTTTATTGATCAAGAAACCCCCTGGTTGTTCAATATATACATCCTCTTAGATCATTATATTCAATAATCCCATTTTAACATCCATATGTTAAATCTTGAAACCTATTAAATATATCATCACTAAGAAGATAGGGATTGACTCAAGTTGAGCCACTATTGTAGATTATTTTTCAATATTGACCCCTTTAATATATTCATAGCTTTTACAAACTAGATGTTCCTTATTCTGGAATACATTTCCATATTCATCAAATTTATTATTGAAGGTACACTTGGTTCCAATCATATTGTGATGTTTGGAATAATTCCCAAATTTATTAGAATAATTTTTTACTATTTTATCTAATTATTTATTCATGGATTTAATCCATGATTCATAATTTACAGCTTCTTCCTATGTTATTAGTTTTACCATTTATGTTAGTGTTGTATTCTCTGAATAATTTATCCTTCATTATTTTGTTCGATAAGTTATATCTAGGATTATGTTATATGGATCAACCTATGCTCTCTTATTTATCCTATGAGATATTTCTTGTATCTCTTTATCCATTATATACTATACGAATTCAACATTAGAGTCCTCATCATTTAAGTTGCTTTTTTTAATAATGGGAGTGGTTTTAGCTATATACTTTTCTTTAAATAATTCATTCTAGTCTACACTTTATGCAATCATTCCAATTTTTTCATCAATGATATTGAAATAATTACTCTCCATAATTTTGTTTTGTATTTTTTTGATTAATTTGAAATTCATACTCTTTGTTGGGAAGCCCAATAATACTCCTTCATCTGTATAATTATCATAATTGTCTAAATTGTCTTATTTGTTTTTAATGTAACATATTCTTCTAGATAAATGGAGATGTTTCATTGAGGGATTAATTTCATGCCGCATTTCATAAGATTCCCTCTCTTCCCTAGGAATAATATTTCTCAGTTTTGTGTATACACTACAACTTGTACTACTTATTTCCAATAGTAGCGAGAGTGTCCACTTTCAATAAGAAACATTTTATCTATATTATAAACTTATTGATTTATTTATTAAACCACTATATTATACTATGTAATTTTACTTGATGACACTTCATATATGATGACCTAATTTTATGTATAATTTTGAAACATTATGGGATTTCACTCTATTCAGTTAATGTATTGTAATATCTTGATGGGGTGACCGATTTCATTATCCATTATTTATATGTTCCTCATTATATAGTCCATTACTTCTCACTTGTTCAGAATGAACATAAAATAAGTTATTATCCATTAATCAATAATAAAAATTGAAATTCCATTCAGTATAAATGTCTGATATATTCATTGGGATTTATAAATTAGTATATACATGGTCAATGAGATTCGATTCCCTTTTCTTTTTAACAAATATAAATTTAAAAAAAATCCCACATATAGATATCAAAATTTTAGTCATGATTAATCTTAAAACATGAAAATATTCACTATGTATTTTAGTTTAGATCTTTCCTCCATGATTTGGTTCAAGAATGTTTCCACGCCTTAGATGCCACATATTGTTATCCCCTTTAAACATTATGACCTACGTGTTGTCATTGTTTTTTAACATGGTAAACATTACCATTTTTCACCATAATTTCAGGAGAGTGTTCTCACACTTGACTTTGATTATGTATTACTTTTGTCTAAATATAACCTATTTTCCTAAGTCTCAATGTTGACTCACAGTTAGGAGGGTATGTCAGAATCCATCCACATAGAGTTCCTTTATCTTCTCCAACCCTTCAAATTTCAAACTGTTGTTTCCATTTTCATTAATGTTAAATGTTTAATTATTATTAAAATATAATATTCTCAAAATATCAGTGAGATTATCCTTCTCTCTCTTTTAATTTTCCTTACATGAAATTTATAGTTGCGATAACACACACAAACCACTCTCCTCTTTAATTTCATCACTAGTATTGATGTTAGGAACTTCTTCTTCTTCCAATAGAGAGTATATATTATCCAATAGATCAAGTTGGGATTCCTTGTATCTATCTACCTTTGACATTCTAGGTGGTAATAAATATTTCTTCTATATCTACAATCAATGGATTTATGATAAAAATTAATCCAATTAAATTGTATCTATATAATGAATTTATTCTCTATGATGAAGGATATGATCTTAATCTCTTTTTCAGAATTCTGGGTGTCTCCTCATTCAAGTACCTCCTCACCTCTTTACAATAGGATATAGTGTTTCTATTAAATCTATATAATTGATTTTTCATAAAATGATAAACCTTCTCTGTTCTTTCTTCCACATATACCCATACTAAAAAAAGATAATTGGTTAATGATTAATATTTATGTATTAATAAAAATTTCAAACTCCCATATTTTTCTTGGTTGGATCCATCATTTCTAGTGAAACTAGGGTCTTACCGTTAGCACCAAAATCACCAACCATTTTCTTTCCTTTTATTTATATTAATATTTTTTTATATTTTGATGAGTTGGAATTATTTTTTATTCCATTATTACCCATGGGTATCTATAATTTTCACATAGACATTTATCAATGATTTTATATCCTTATTTTCCCTTTATATAAATACTCTATATTTAAACCTCCCAAAATGTAGCTTCTTCTATGAATCACTCTATTTGAATTCTGATTCAAACTTATTCAATAATGAGATAACTTATTCTTTGAGGGACTCAACTCTATTTTTAATCTCACATAGGATATCAATAATTTCATTAATAACCTTTTCATATTGTGAAAAAATTTATTTTAATTTCAAAAAATCTCTTAAGAATTCCTAACTAGACAAATGATTTTATATTTATTCTTGAAGACAGTTAAATTTATCATCATTTTGATCCACATAATTAGATGATTCCTTCCTCCATCCATTATTATTTTTTATTCTTTGTTTTTTCATCAATATCTTCAAGATATTCCTCATGTTCAACAGTTAGATCAATAATACCTTCTAGCTATTTGTTATATTCCTCTTCAATGCACCTTTTTCCAAAAATTTCTATCATGGAATATTTTTTATCTGAATTTTATTTTGTTTCTTCTTCTTCTAAATATTCTTTATTATAAATTTATTCCTTTCTCACATTGCTCTTCCCCTATAACTTATTTCTAGATGAACTCTAAATTTTAGATTCTCTTCATGGAGGGATGATTATTCATGACTTCTAAAATATATTTTATTAACTATCTTTATCATTCATTCATCATGGACACCTCACTAAAATGTGTACTACATATCTATATTGAAATCAAGGAAGATTCATATTACCTTCAAATATCCCTTTTTCTCTCTTGAAATACCTGATCATAATAGTAAAGAATTCACCATCCAAGTTAACTTCTCCATCACAAACGTTAGATAAGGAATGTATTTCTATATCTATAAAATAAATATTTTAGTTAAATGACTTAATTTTTTGTGACAAAAATATAATTTCATAGCCAACAAAACATCATAAAAAAACATAAAGAGATAAATTTTCCAAATCCCTCTTTTCAAGAGTTAAAACATTAAATTATACATTGGTTAAAGTCATCATAATATCTTATTTACAATATCAATGTCATCGATTTCTTCACATAGTATTAGGAAATATCCTTAAAACACTACATATTCTTGAGTTTTATATAAGACAACAAATTATTACAAATTGGGGATCTTTTCAAGTTTAGAGTTTTAGATAATTAGGACATGCATGAAATCCTAGAATCATACAAGAGGATACCACTAAAATAGTATCTATTTATTAAATAATATAAACATTTTTAAATAAAACTTGATTTCATTGACACAACATCATAAAAATTAACTTAACATACTTATTTGTCATAAAAATATTTGTAACCTATGAAAAAAATTTAGAAACATGGAATAAGAAAAAAAATCACAATAAGGGTTATAAATAAAGAAATTATTATTCAAGTTATAACATAAAAAAAGAAATAAAACACATTTCATAAAAACTCATTAGCAAGAACAGAAAAAACATATAGATGCCTTGGGAAATAATTAACATATCACACTTACAATAACCCTTACACATGGAATAAATATTTAGTAATCTTCCATCTCAGGAGTACCCAATTCATTTAATAGCTGTATAGGGGATCACATATCATATCTTGAGCAATAATGGGATTAAACAAGCATATATTATGCTATAATGGGCTCAACCTAACATATCTTAATCTATAATGGTCTCAACCAAACATATCTTCAGCTATAATGGAATAAAACCATCATAAAATTTTCCAAGGATCAAATCATATTAATAAAGAATAATTAAATCAGGAGAAACAACTTTTTTCATATATATATAAAACAATCGTTTTTAATTTCATTAAAGAGAGTTTCAAAAGGATTTTAAAAGTAAAGTCCCATACAAATATAATTGGAGTGAAAATTAATATAATGAAATGGATATGTGTATAAAATATAAATAAATATAATATTACATAATATAAACAAAAATTAATCACACAAATAATATCAATACCACATAATGAATAAAGTTGAAGGTTAACCCAATGAATGGAAATGGGGTTAAGATTTCCTTTAGCCTCGGTTTTTCTTACATCAAGCATAATTAAACATCCTTTATAATGGTTAAAATTGTTATATTAATACTATAATTAAGTAAAATCATTTTTATAACACTTTTATGATCATTTTATAACATAATTACTCCCATTAATTTATACAATATTGTTCTTTCTATTGATCAAGGTGTGTTCTTTACATGATTTCTATGGTCGGTTTTTAAATGATTTCCCTGTCAAATGGAAGAGAAACTCTAGAAGTAAAATGAGATTTTATTAACATGTTTCTATAAAATTAAATGATTTCATAAATAATTTTCGTTATATGGTATGAGGATTAATAATTAGATAAATCATTAGTGATAATCGTCAGTTTATTTTTGGTGAATTTTGATCATTAAGAAAAACTTTTGTTTTATTAATTAATAGTGTCAAAAAACACAAGTTATAAAATAAAATATATAATATAATATTTATAATATAGTAATAGTTAACCATATTAATGGTTTTATGACCATATTTTACAGAGATAAATGAAACTGAAGTCACATCGTCCAAGATGTTGGTAAATCAATGCATCACACACGGTGTTTTTATTTTGAGAATAAGTGGGAGAGGATAATATGTAATTTGATGAATTATCCATAAAATGATAATATTATACAATATATATGATACTGTATCTTTCATTCTTCATGTATAAGGGGAGGGGAAGAGAGTATATGAAAATAATGAATTGTAATGAAAATAAAATAAAATGAAAGAGGATTTTTTCTCTTGATCTCTTCTACAAGAGAACTTCCTTAAGGGATTTAGTATTGGACTTTTGGTGAGACCCACATGCCTTGGACATGGGTAAGAGAATTTAAAATATTATTGGGATGAATTTAGACTATTCTCACAACTTTACAGGTTTGGGAGAAAGAGAGGGTGAGGGTGGTATTTATAGTGGAGGAGAGGTAAGGTTTTCCATTATTTTAATCATTGGATTAATATGATTTCAAAAGACTGTGAATACTCTTAATTATTGTGACAAAAAAAGTCATAATTTCATATGAGTTTGAATAGATTTCCATTTACATCATCCTTGACTCAAGCATGATGTAGATATTCATTTAATTTGAACATTTCAAAAATTATCAAATATCACTATTCACTAAAAATTCAAGTATTTCATAAAAATACCAATAATTCACCCCATGAATTTTTTGACATTTAGAATTAAAAAATGAATCCATTCTATCAAAATAATTTTCTAAAATTGAGAAATTTAATTTTTAATTAATATCAATTTTTTTGAAAAATAACAATTTTAAAAACTATAACTGATTTTATAACACCTTGAAAAATTAATTATGGTATCATAAAATTATCTTATAACCATAAGATAATAATTTATGATTAAATTTGATCAAAATAATTTTTAATTTAAATTTTTTAATTAATCATGAAATTTTAATAAAATATTTTTGACTTACAAAAATACAAACACTTAAATGATGATCATATTGTCATTTATAAGATGCATTTTTATTATAAATTCTTGGGTGAGGTTACTATAACTTTGGATGATTTAGTATTCATAATGTTCATATTAAAATTCTTATGGATATGTTACTATTCACTAAAAATTTAGTTTGTCCTATCATACACTAAATAACTTACTGATCGCAATCATGTATGTTCGTTTTTTGAAATTCCAAACACAGAAGCTTAAACATTATGGTTAACAACTTGTTTATAACTATATTCTTACAAAAAAGTTTCATTATGTAAATTCTCAGTGTTTCATGCATTAAATTAAATTTATTTATAAAACCTTGGGGTGTTACATTCTCCCGACCTTTGAGAAATTGTGTCCTCCCAATTATTATTTACTAATTAAAAAAATGAGGGTACTTTTCCCTTATATAATTTTTAAATTCGCATGTTGCTTCTTGGACTATGTGGTTTCTCAACAAAACCTTTATCAGGTGTATTTCCTTGTTCTAAAATACATTCTCTCTATGATCAAGAATCTAAACAGGTCTATCTTTCTAAGAATGTTTCTCTTCCAGCTGAACTTATTCTGGGATCAAAATATGAGATTAATTTCCCATATAATTTCTCAATATTAAAACATGAAAAACATTATGTACCTGAGATAAACATGAAGGAAAATCTACTCAGTAGGCAACTAGTCAAACATTTACCAAGATTTCATAATGTCTAATGAACCATGGAATCAGCT
Organism: Viscum album; assembly: GCA_963277665.1. Lineage (NCBI taxonomy): Eukaryota > Viridiplantae > Streptophyta > Magnoliopsida > Santalales > Viscaceae > Viscum > Viscum album. The sequence goes on from CAUJRU010001855.1 coordinate 57,195, forward strand.
TACCTTCCTTACCAAAATGAATAACACTTTTCTATGGTGAGATTGTAAGAAAAACATGATGACCTTCTTTGAAGGAAAAGTATTTGCTCATGTTATATGCATAACGTTTATGCTTGCTCTGAGTTTTCCTCATGTGTCGCTGAATCATCTGAATTTTTTTACACTTTCTCTACTAATTTTGGTCTAATAAAATTTCTTTTCCCGGCTTCATCACAAAATTTTGGAGTTTGACACCGCTTCCAAAACAATTTCTAAAAAGGTTCCATTTGTATACAAGAAGGAAAATTGTTATTATAAGAAAAATGAACTAAAGAAATATATTGATCCCAACTTCTATATTAGTACATTAATCGTGCTCAAATAATATCAAAAAATATCTGAATTGTTATCTCAGTCTTCTGATTAGATTGAGGATGAAAAGTAGTGCTGAAATTTAATTCTGTTCCCAATGACATCTGAAGGCCTTTCTAAAAGTTATAAGTGAACCTGAGATCATGATCAGATACAATAGAAAGAGGAACTCCATATAACCTAAAAACATCATTAAGGTACAGTCATGAAATCTGATCCAAATATACAGTATATTGAATTGGAAGGAAATGTGTAAATTTAGTCATAAAATCCACAATAACCTATATTGCATTGTTACCATGATGTCTTTTGTAGTCCCACAACAAGGTTAAAGGATATATTTTACCAATTTCACTTGGGAACTGGTGAAGGTTGAAGCATCCCATTCAATAACTTTCACTTTTCTTTAACCTATTGACATGTCAAACATTTCATGGAAAAATCAGTAATATCTCTTTTAATTTCACCCCACCAATAATACTATTGATGATCTTTGTACATTATTTTGTTGTTAGGATGAACTAAAAAAGAAGAACTGTGAGCATCACATAACAATTCTTTCTTCAACTGAGAATCACAAGGAAAACATTTCCTCTTCACGAACCACAAAACATAATCCTTATGAAGTTTAAATTTGTGAAACTTACCCATTTTAACCAATTCTACATTTTTTGATAACTCTTCATCTTCTTTTGGCCCTTTCATTATTCTGTCTGACAGAGATAATTTCACTGAAACATGAAACAAAATAGAGGAATTTATGGCACCAAGACTTCCAAGACAATGTTTATCAAATCATTAACCAAAGGTTCATGTTCTAAACTTATCATGTTTAATATACCATTCCTTTTTTGACTCAATGCATCAGCCACTCTGTTTTATTTTCCAGAATGGTAATGAATCATGATATCATAATCCTTGATTAGTCCCATCCATATTCTATATCACATTATTAATTACTTTTGAGTAAATTTATAATAAAAACATTTATGGTCAATATATATTTCAAATTTTACTCCATACTGATGATGCCTCCAAATTTTTAATACCAAAACAATATCAACTAATTCCAAATCAAGTATAGGGTAATTTAACTCATGAGGTTTTAACTAACATGAGGCATAATAAATTTCTTGATCAATATGAATCAGAGCAAAACCATGTCCCTTAAAATAAGGATCACTATAGATAAAAAATTCACCACATCTGGAAGGTTGGATCAGAAGTAGAGAATTAAACTATCTTCCGTTAAATTCCAAAAAACAATCATCACATTCTTTTGGGAAGATAAATTTACCTCGTTTTCAAGTTAACTTAGTCATTGGTCTAGATAAACATTCAATTTTTTCCTCAATCCTCTATTAATAGACATCCAAACCAAGAAAACATTGAATCCCTGTTATATTTTTGTGTCTTTTCCATTCTTTAATAACTTTTGTTTTATCTGGATAAACTACTATTTCATCTTTAGAAATAATGTAACAAAGGAATGAAATTTATTGCAACCAAAATTCTAAATTTCTGAATTTTCCAAATAGTTTCTTTCTAATTATGGTTTTAAAAATAACCCTTAAATTGTTTTCATGCTCCTGTTTACTTTTTTAATATATCAGAATTTCATCAGTAAACACAACCACAAACATATCCAAGAAGATGTGAAATATTCTATTCATAATATCCAGGAAAACAGTAGGTGCATTATTTAACCCAAATTTCAAAACTACAAATTCATAATAACGCTATGTAGTATGGAATTCAGTCTTTGAGATATCTTCATCCATTACATTCAACTGATGGTACCCCGACCTCAAGTCAACATTTGAAAAATACTGTTCTCCCTAGATATGATCAAAAAAATAATCGATATGAGTCAAAGGATACTTGTTTTTAACTATGATGTTATTAAAAGTTCTATGATCAATACAAAGTCTCATTGAACCTTCTTTATTTTTTAAAAAACTAGATAGGAGCACCCCATAGTGAAGTGATGGGTCGAATGAAGCCTTTATCTAATAATTCCTACAACTGCTTTTTTAAATCCAAAATTTCAATTTGATCCATTCTATAAGTCATTTCAAAAATTAGTATAGCATTATAAATTATTCAATAGTAAACTCAACCTCTTGATCTAGAATAAATCTAGGATAATCATCATGAAAAACATACAGGTTTTCATTTACCATTAACACGTCATTAATTTGGATAGTTCCCTTATCTTCAAAAATATGAGCAACATAACATTAATTTATTTAATTAATCAGTTTCTTATCTTCCTAATATGTTATTAATGTTATGGATTTATTATTATATAAAAACTGAAACTCTTTTAAAACAAAACTTATTTTTCTTTATAATCTATCATAGAATGATAAAAATAAATCTTCTCCATACCCAGAATAACATCAAACTCCACTAGAGGAAATAAAAAATGGTTTTCAAGTAAAATCATTCCACATATAATGATATGTATGTTCTTAGGATTTTTATTCCCCAATATTTCTTCTAGTAGTTTTTACCATGTGTTCTGGTGTCATTTCATGATGTGGAATTCCATTTTTTGCAAAAAAAATCTTATAAATGAAGGAATTTGTAGACCTCGAATCAAAAAACACATTTGAAAAGTATGTAAAAACAAGAAATGTACCTAATAACACTTCATATGACAGATCAACATCAACTAAAGTGGTTGCATAGTATTTTTCCACACCCTTCTTCTTCCAATCTTGTTGATTTCCTACCTGAGTGACTAGCTTCAGACACACATTAGAAAAATGACCCAATTCCTTACAGTTAAAGCATCTCAAAAAATTATTCTCATTAATTTTCATATCATTTTCATTTCACTCATGATACATGTGCCCAAACATTCTATATTAGTATCATTTCCCAACATTTAAAAGACCTTAATCCGGATTCTTTTTACCACACATTTCACAAGAAGAGAAATTGATTTTCATACCTCTTAATTTCATTGATGAATTATTCCCCAATGCCTTTTAACCTTACCGATTCTTATTCTTATCCTCATGAGGCATATACATATCAGAAAACACCAACATAGTTTTTTATGCAAAATGTAAAAGTTTCTCATTGATTTTAAAGTCTAGAAAAGTTAAATATCTTTGTAAAAATGGTTTCAAACCGGAGTAAAATCTATTAATTTTACTATTAGAATCCCATGTAAAATTTGGAACGTACCTGGAAAGTCTTGTAAAATTAGCTTCATATGCTTCCACGAAATCACCATCATTCTACTTTAGTTCCAATAATTGTTTCTCAATTCTGAGACAAACTGTTTTAGGAAAATATTTTTATATAAATAGACAATTAAAATCATCACATTCTAGACTATTAAGATCATATCTTTCTATCGTATTCTTAACCAGAGAACACCATTGATCAGATTATCCTTTGAAATTATAAATTTATAGTATTACCTTTTGATATTCTAAACATCCCATGACATCAAATATCTTTTCTAGAGAATTTTTCTATCCTTCTACTATCACTGGATCTGTGGTTTTAATTAATGGTGGAGGACATTTCCTCATAAAATGATTCACAAAATACATGTTTCATCATGGTAGGCCAGTTTCTTTACTTTCATGGATACCGCCACCATTTATCACAGGAATCAACTAATCCATTGTTGTCAAAAACTTATCAGTTCTGATTCCCACCATTCGAGGCTGCATATTCGGACATATATCAGCCTATAGGTGACTCCCTACATTATAATCCATGTTTCTTCTATGGAAAACCATTATGAATATACATATAGTAGATGAAGAAACATGGTAATATTTAAATTCTGTATCATTTCAAATCAACCATAAAAAAACCTTCGATTGTGTTTTATTAACATCAACCTAACCCCTAAAGTTATCTAAACCATCATATTATACCAACTATAGGGACCCGGCCTTAAAATATTACATTTTCTTGAGTTTTAGATAAGAAAAAACATTATAACACATTTAGGATCTTTTTAGGTTTAGATTTTTCAGATGATTAGGGAATACATAACATCCCGGAATCATACCTAAGGATACCACTAAAATAGTATCCATTTCTTCCAAAATATAAAACATTTCAAATAAAACAAGATTTCTTTTTAAAAACTTCATAAAAATTATAATGACTTATTTACATCTCTTTCACATCCTTATAACCTTTAAAAACATTTAAAAAAATTTGGATGAGAACAAAGTTATTAGTATGGGATATATAGAAAGAAATAATTAGTCAAGTTATGATAAAAAATAATTAAACCCATTTCATAAAAACACATTTGTGTTCATAGAAACATCATGTAGTATCCTTGAGACAAATTTACCATATCACTCATACAATTTACATTACACATGGAATAATCATTTGTTCAACTTCCATATCTAGAGTACCCAATGTATTGGAGATTCATAATGGGGCTCAACCATCATATCTTGATCTATAATGGCCTCAACCCAAAATTTCTTGAGCTATAATGGGCTCAACCGAACATATATTGATCTATAATGGGCTCAATCAAAAACAATATTGAGATATAATGGGATAAAACCAACATAAATATGTCCAAGGATCCTATCATTGAAATAAGTAATCATAAAATAAGGAGAAACCACTCATTCTATATATAAAAAAACAATCTTTGGGAATTTCATTTAAGGTAATTTTAAAAGGATTTTAAAAGGAAAGACCCTTACAGATATAATTTGAGTGAGAATTAATAAAATGGAATGGATATGTTTATACACTATAAATAAGCATACTAAATCATAATATGAACAAAAAATCATCACATAAATAATCTCAATACCACATAATGAATAAAATAGAAGTTTAACCCAAAGAATGAAATTTGTGTTAAGAATTCCCTTACCTCAGGTTCGTCTTACTTCAAACATAATTAAAACTCATTTATAATGGTTAAAATAGTGTTATTAATACCTTATATAAGTATAATAATTTTTATAACACCTTATATTATCATTTTATAACATCATTCCACCCATTAATTTATACTATTTTGTTCATTCCAATGTTGTGGTGTGTTCTTTACATGATTTCCGTGGTTGGTTCATAAAGGATTTCCCTGTCAAATAGATGAAAAAATACAGAAGTGAAATGTGATTTTATTAAATTTTTAATAATATATTAAATTAATTTATAAATCATTTAGGTTATATGGTTTGACGACAAATCAATAAATAAATAATTTGTGATAATCTTTAGTTTATTTTGTTAAATTTTGATCATTACACATCACTTTTGTTTTATTAATTAATATTATGAATAAAAACAGATTCTAGAACATAATTTATCATATAATATGTATTATACAATATTATTTAAGCATATTAATTGTTTTATGAACATAATTGAAGAAATTAATAGAAATTTGAGACACATTATCCACAATGTTGGTAAATCGACACATCATGGAAGACGTTTTTATTTTGAGAATAAGTGGTATTGGATAAGAAGTATGTTGATCTATTTTATATAAAAATAATAGAATTCCAGTATATATATGATATTAGATCTTTCATTACTCTATGATAAGTATATAGAAAGAGATTATAAGAAAATAAAATTAAATTAAATGAAAATAAATGAAAATAACAGTTGATTTTTACCACTTGATCTCTTCTCCTTGAGATCCTCCTTAAGGCCTTTGGAATTTCCTTTTTGTGAGAACAGTAGGTTTTGTATGTGGGTAATATTATTATAAATATTATTGGGTACAATTTATACAATTCTCAAATCTTGAGATTTGTGAAAGGAAGAGGGAGTGAGGGTGGTATTTATAGTGGAAGAGATTAGGGGTATTCTATTATTTTCATCATTTGTTTAATATTTTTTCATAGGACTATTAATAGTCTTAATTCATGGGACCAAAAACATTCATAATTACATGAATGTTAGAAAAAATTTCCATTTAAAATATCCATGACTCAATCATGATTCATAATTTCAATTCTTTTTTACATTTATTAAATTATCGAATTTCACTATTCACCAAAAATTCATGTATTTTAGAAAATTCCCCAAAAATAACCCCATCCATTTTTAGATGTTTAGAATTCCAAAATTAACTCCATTTTAACAAAATAACTTTATAAATATGAAAATTTTAATTTTTAATTAAAGTCATAATTTATTCAAAAAAAACTTAAAAAACTATAACTGATTTTATAACACCTTGAGAAATTAATTTAGGTATTAAAAAAGTATCTTGTAACTATAAGATAATAATTTAATATTACATTTCAAGAAAATAATTTTTCATTTTAACTATTTAATATATCAAAAAACATTAATTAAATATTTTTGACCTAAAAAATACCAACACTTATATGATGATCTATTATCACATATAAGATTCCATTTTATTATCCAATCATGTGTGGGGTTACTATAAATTTGATTGATTTACTATTCATAAGGGTTATTTTACTATTCATAATGGAATGTTATTAATCACCAAAAAACAATTTGATCCTTTTAGACTCCAAATAACTTACTAATCACAACGGTGTATGTCTGTTTTTCGAAATTCAAAACACAGAAGTGGAAAAATTTTGATTAACGGCTAGTTTATAACTATATATTTAAAACAAAGTGAGATTATAAAAAGACTCAGTGTTTGTAGCATTAAATTAAATTTATTTGTAAAACCATGTGGTGTTACACCCAATACTCAAATATCTCTAAAAAATATAGTGATCTAGTTGAATAAATTGTCAACAATTTTTTAAAGATGTTTTTTCGAATCATACAACTTATTAAATGGTATATGAACCTTTTATTTCTTCACCGTAAATTAAAATTCAAAAAAATATAATTTATCCCATATTTACTTTTTTAGTTTAAAAATGAATTAATCTCATGTAAATTTTATTTTTAAGATCATTGGATAAGGAATTATGATCCTATGTATCAAGATCATGAATTTCTTGTCTACATTATTTATAAATAGTTCTAAAACATCCCTAACATGTATCCCATATATAATGGTAAAGGAAACATCTAATACACGAGATCATTGATGTGTTCTCATCCTACTATTCTAAACAAAATAGTTTCTTCTATCAAATAGTGAAACCACTTTTGAATTAATATTTTCTTCATACTAAGCTTAAAATGAAAGATTCAATATATGTAACCTCTTCTCTAATACTGGTTGTTGCTACTTTAGACAACATGATAGGGGAAGGATAAATCAGAGTGTCATGTTTTTATATCTTATTTATGTATCTTATCCGCACATTTTTGGGATATTGTTAAACCTAATTCATTAAACTACACATTCACCAAAATCAAAAATATTGAAAATAAAACAAATCACACCAATTTTTATATTATTCACCAATAATTGATAATCCTATAAGAATGAATTGATATTGTTTTATTCATACCAGAATCTAAAAATATTCACTTGATTTTGATCATTACATCAATTTGTTTAATTTAACTCATTTTTAGTTTCACTACAATGAAAAATAATTTATGGATAGTTTAATAACTCTATTAAATAACCGAAGTCAACTCCTCTTTAATCACTAAATTTCATAAAAACTTCAATTATTTAATGAATTAAAGGATGCTTCCAATTTAACAAGTAAATATTCAATTTTTTTCATAATGCAATCTTGATTATGATTCTATAATGTGTTCTATGGTCTCAATAAAAATCACCATGAAAATTTTTATAAATTTTATGACTTGAAACTACCTAATGCCTGAGTCCTACATTGATTATTGTTCCCTATATATTGTGATTCATGATGCATAAACTATGCTTTGTTATCTAATTTGTGTTATTAAGAATATTTGTTCACATACAAGTTCACAACCTAATTCATTGTAAATCCCCTTTTCCAGCTTCTTCATGGAACAACCCTTCACAAATTACTATGAGCCTCATGAACAACAATTACATCGCAGGCACCTTTTCTTAATGAACTGAACTAGTTAATGAACACAATTTACTGTACGATCTTCTTGAATTGTTTGAAATTTTATTAATCATATTGAACATCAAAATACCCATAAATTATGTGAAAATTTGGTTATTTGTAGGCAAGTTATTTTGAAAATCATGTTAAAAAAAAAATAAACTAATCCATTTTACACTAATTGGGAACCATATACCACAAACATATACTACAAACCATCCCTTCACATATATAATATATGTTGGGAACCAAATCTATGCATCCTCATAACAAAAACTCTATCCTCTATGAAAATCCTATATGGGTCATCCACCATGAATTTCCTCCATAAATCCTCTTTCTTTTACCATCATCCAAGTACTCCCTAACTAAGTTGAGGAGGAACTACACGGTCTAAAATCTCTTATGTAGGATAGTTATATTGAACTGAATAAATTTTCTATGTACATCATATGCGTTCATGTACTCCCTATGTAAAAATTATTCCATAACCATGAAATTTTCATACCCAAAAATTTAGAAAACATATAGAAACTACTGCATTTTCAATGATCTTATATTCTTATTCTTCAAATCAATTTTTCAAAATTCTTTATAAACCAATAACTAGATTAAAAAAATTAAAAAACATTATAATCCTTCCAATTAGAAAATATTGGTTCCAATAGTTTATGGGTCATTAGATATTTTGTTTTGAATGGATGATGCAATGATGGTTGAAATCCATAACTACACTTTAAAAAACTCATTGTTTAATGATTTTTTCATTAGATGTTCTAGTAAGGTGCAATAAAAATATTTGAAGCTTATGATATGAATTGGGATTATGACACATACACATAGGAAATTTCAGTGAAGAAAAAGTAATTATATATGTTTCAAAACATAACATGATAGAATGGGTAGGAGAAACATAACCATTATCATTTATCTAAATAGAGTATCTATATTTAATGGTTGAATCTATATTTTCCACTAAAACAAATTGTTATTTCAATAGAGTTCAAGACTTTGGGTATTGAATTAATTTATTTTTTATATAATTTATAAACATTTTCCTAATTATCCCCTACAAGTTTCAATACAAGATACGCCATATTTTCATAATACATTATCCTCATATATATAATAAATAACATGTTTAGTGGAATCTCAATATTTGTAGTTAGACCCATCATCATTATACTTCTTTATTTATAATGTGTTGGTGATTATAAATTTCAATATTCATATGGATTAAGTATTACCACTATCCTTTAATTTAGAGGATGTTGATGTATCCTTTCATCTTATCCTGATAATGGAAGAGATCTAAATTCGATTAATGGTGATATTATTATGTGGGGTGGTAGAGAAATATGGAAAAATTAATCTTCATGATCATCTTATTTCTATGGTCAAGTGGATTTGGGTTTAAAATAAATTTTGAGATCAGTTTTTTACAACTACAGTATGGTTAGATCATCATTCTGATATATTGGAAATATATAAACAGATATCTAGTGTTTGGGAGTATTGAGATAATTTTATGAGCCTATTATAATATTTTACTAGTTTTTTAAGTAGATAAGATGTAAAGGTACTTGAAAATTCATGGGGAATTATATCAAAAGATCCAATAGAAGGATATTCTATTTACACAATAGATGTATACAAAGGTTTTATAGAAGGAAGATTTCATTGAGAGGACATTGAAGAAAACTAGTGTGATGTGTGAAGAGGGATAATTGTGTTTGGTTCATAGTGGATTTGGGAGGAGGATCCCTTTATTCTCAAGATCTATATAACCTAAATGGAATACCATTATTCGTGATTCTTGGATTTAGGTAGTTCAAGTTCACCAAGAATGAACACTATTGTGGTTGTATATTTATATAGAGTTAGAGGATATTGATTGATTATGTGTCAATGATATAAAAATTTCAAACATAGTATATAGAATGTTGTGATGGTGGATGGTCTTTCCATTAACCATAGTATCTACACTGATAAATTTCATTATCATAGTATCAATGACCTAATAAACCATCGGTGGAGGGTGGTGATAGTAAAAGGAAAACAAAGTATTTTCCTCATCCTTAGCTACCATTAGGTGACCATATGCTAGTTATAGGTTTGAATATTACAAAAAATGGTAGAGGAGTTATTCATGGATAATTATATGAATTTTATGTCGATAGTATAGGGAGACCCAAGGTGGTATGATTTATAATATTAATATTTTCAACTCATTTATATATTTTTAATCCTAATAACTCCAATTCATTTATTAGACCCAATGTTATAAGATTATTGTATCCTCCCATATTTTAATTTCATAAACCTATCTTGTATTATAAATAAATGGTGGATTATTTTAGGTTTGATATGGTTTCATATGGGTGTAAGATGGTGTTGTGAGGTGGTTATGTGGGGTAGGATTTAGTCATGTCATATATAAAACCATATTATGTCATTTTTTCATGTATTGGTTTTATTAAATTAAAACCTATATCGATTACAATTGATGAAGGGTGATGTGTTCTAATGAGAATGGATATCATGTGGTATTCATTGGAGAAAGAGATCAATTAAGGGGAATGTAATTTATTAAATCTCAAAGAATTGGAAATAAACTTGTGATTTTAATATTTTGTGAGTCAATATTTGAGGTAAAGTAATTTCTTAGAGTATTAAGTGATATTTTAATGCATTGAATAAAGGGATTTTTGGTTTTTTAACTAAAGTGAGATATTGGGGTTTATATATAGTTATACATGATTTCTTAACATATTACAGTGGTTTCCTATTAGATAAGTCTTACAATGATTTAGAACTTATGGATTCAAATTGATGACATTTTAAAAAGGTATTTTATTCACCTCGGTACATCTATATAAGATGTCCTGATGCTATTATATAATAAATACAATGAAATTTGAGGTATTTTACTAATTACCATGGATTAAATAAAATAATGGTAATGAATCAGTATCCATTAATGAGGATGTATGAGTTGGTTTATCCGTTGCAGGAAGCTTAATAGATATTGAAGTTATACTTATGTTCAAGAGTGTAATTAGGTGTCTTTATATAATTTTTCTATTTTTTTGTTATTCCCTTTGGAGTTATCAATTCACTAATGGTGTTCATGGGATTGATTAGTTTGGTTTCAAACCCTTATATTTATTTTTTTATAGTGGTGTTTATTAATGATATTGTTTTACTCAAGGACCCAATATGAGAATGTGAAAAATCTACATATGGTTTTCTAACTTATTTATTAACATAAATTGTATAACAATATGTTAAATTGTATGTTATTTGTGTCTAAATTTCACTTTAATAAACATATTATTTATTAGTGATGAGTAGTTATGAATCGATCTATTATTGATGTAATAATATTGAATCTATTTACTCAAAACCGGTGTTTAGTTATTACAGTGGTATAGAATACCAAAAATCAAAATATATAAGATAGAAAATTTAGGTGTATTTATTGACTATATATATACATGAATGTTACATTGAATTTTGAATCATAAATTATGTCATAGAAATATATTATACTTTATTATTCATATTTTCATATCCATATATCACATTTAGTTTTCTTCATTGTTTTATAGGGAAATTTTTGAATAGTAGAAAACTTGTGCTCTTATGCACAGTAAGGGATATTGTACAGAAAATGTTAACATGGGATAATCATGAAATAAATAATATATTAGTACTTAAAAGATGATTATATATAAATGAAAGAATGAACATATAATAATCCATGGATAAAATAATGATGGTAATGAATAATCACATTGATAATAATAAATTATCTCATTATGCTGAATTTCATAATATCAGATATTATATTCACACTTTAGAGAACTTTTACAAAAAATTAAAATTAATGTGTAAGGATTATTCTACTTACCTAATCTAGTTTGCCTCATTATACCTATAGATATATATAATTTTTCCCCCTAACCATTACATAATAATTTCAATGCATCCATCGTATGAAACAATTTCTAACAATATTCATAATAATGTTTCCTAAATAATGACATAGATAATAATGGATAAGTACTAAATAATTATCCATAAAGTAATAATATATTTATAAACTATCAAGGATTCACCTATTAATGTTATAATATAGTTATCTACTGGAATATTCATCAATCAAATTAGAAATTATAGGATATTGACAAAATAATGGGAAGTACTCATACATAAGGAAATGTAATGGATTAATAGGGAAGATTATAGTCATTGTATTATGATATAAATTAGGATTAGTCAATATTTAAAATATTTTTAAATGGTAGATAAACAATTAAATGATAGAAAAATATCCTCTAAAATGATGTTTGTGTGAAACACATATTTGATATGCATTGTGCATAAAAATAATGTTTATTTCAGGTCTGTGTTCTTTGATTCTATTGGTTTACAAGTTATAAAATAAATTTTAATCAACCATGGGCCTGATAGAAGCTACCCCATGTATATCTACATCATTATTACTTATAAAAATTACACCTATTATAATTAATACATTTATAATTCCATAAATAGGTAACATAAATTAGGATTTTAATAATTGAGTTTATGACTATATAATTATTCTATAATTATGATGACTTCTGAAAGTGGAATAAATATAGTGATTGTTAATATTCCAATCATGTTAAAAATAATAATTTATTACAATAAAACATTAAAACATTTTATGTTTAATGTACATTAATTCATATTGATTAAAAATGAAAATGAAGAGAACATATTAAGAATCATTATCTATCTAATTACCTTCTATGAACTTGAGAAATATCTCCTTAAATAATTAATATATTCTTGGGAGTAATATTGAGAGTGATATTTAGTGGCTAACCATGCGTAATGATTTTGGATTGATGAGAAATATAAGTATGGGTGGGTATTTACATAAAATGTTGTGGAACTGTCTATTAATGTTTATCCATGGTATTTGGAGTTTTAGGTTCTAAATAATTTAATTACATTACTTTTTCCATGGTTTAAAATAAAATTATTTTATATTTAAGTCATGATATTTTTATATTTATATGTTTAATAATTAAATACCTTTTTTATATTACTCTGTTCTTGGATCATACTTTTATTCAAAATTAATTTTTTGAAAAATATTAAAATAAATTTTAGACTTTAGATAGTCCATTGTTGGTTTGGAAAATTATGTTAATATTTTAAAATATATTATTTATATAAATAAATTTATTTTATTCCATGAAATAGTTTATATTAATTATTATATCTTTTTTCATCAAAATAAATTCATAAAACATACTATATTCATATAACATATTTTATTAGTCAAACAAAAAATCAATTTTTATAGAAAGTTATAAAAAACTAATAATTGGATACATTTTTATGTTGATTTTAAATTTTATGTTCTTTTTATAAAAATAATTTTACATATAAAAAAAGATTAATTATTAAATAAAATTATTTATATTTAAAATCATGCCTTTAATGAGAAAATTTTAAAATATCCTTTTTGATAAATCATATATGAGTCTAAGTCATATCTATATTATTATACATTATTCAATATGAATTATTTCTTTAATAATTAAATATACTATAACTAAATAAAGTTGTGTATTTATTGAAGGCAAGTATATTACACATAATGGAATATTACAATTGAAACTATTATGTTACTATTAAAATGGGCACCTTACCCATCCAATAGTCATATTACCCATTATAAATACACAATATATTAACTTCTAAAATAATTTATCAATTTATACAGAATTTATCATTCACTTCTTCTTGCTTTCTTTAGAATTATTGGATTTTTCTACGTAGAAAAAACTAACTTTGTGCATTCAATTACCATAACAAAAATAATATCCAAACACATGAATATTTTTCTTTTGTGTAACATTAATGTGAAGTTTTCCATGTAGTATCTATAACATATAATGGTTACATCAGTTATCCACTATAATGAGATCATGTCGATGTTATGATAATATTATTGAAAATTTTGTGTTTTTCTATTTAAAATATTTTTTATGGGGCATAGATGATGTTATACTATTAGGTGTTGGTGGATCATGAGATATTGAGGTTAATTTTCATGAAGTTCATGCTTGGTGGTCTCTGTAAACGAAGGCCATGATGATAGACCTTCAAATATGAATTCCAAATGGTTAATGTGTCATTGTATATTCCTAGCTGTGAATATTTCTATTGGTCCTCAGACTTTATATTATTATTACTGTATATCAAGAGTCATGTACTATTATATATGGATGTAAATCATAACAAAATATTCTTGTATTAAGTAAGTATGCATTGGGTTAATTATAATTGATATGGAATTAAATGAATAAATCAATAAAGGATTAGTCACTTCCATATCAACAGAATAATATATCTTCAGCCATTTCATTGCAATGAAACTATCTAATTAAGTCCATTTCCATAGAAATTTCATCATTTCAAAAATAAAAATAAATATAAATTAATCATGTAGGGATATTTCAAACTTTTACATCATAATTGGTGAGATATTGTGATAAAGATACAATATTACATAGTATCATTTGTGGGAATTTTTTTGTGACATTACCTTCATTATCTTTGAGTTCCTCAATTTTTTATAGACATGGATCATAAACATTCAGTATGTTCACCAAATGTCACTGAGAATGATGCCTAAAGTGTCACACACTAAGTGTATCCGAAATCCCATTAAATTATAGTGAATTTATTATTAAGAATAAATTTTAATCTTGGATTTTGGAATAATAATTATAACATCCCAAACTAGGAGCTACTAAACTATGCCCTTATCTGATGGGTCACATGGCCTCAATCATGTATCCCCATATTCTAGAGGATGATAACTAGTAGTGAGGGTATAAGGTGGTATAGTGGGTATAATATACCCTCATATTATAGTATAATAATGAAAATATGAGAAATGATAAATGTCATGTCCATAAAAGATAAGTAACAGCTCAATAGAATTATATACCATAAATAAACACATAGGAATATGAAACATCCAAGTAGTAGTAATAATTAAATTCCACAAATTTATTCATACACAAAATTTTTCCATCTCATGATAATATACAAAAAGGGGATTCTATGGATTTGGAGTATATGAATATACAACATTCAAAAAAATAGAATAAAAAAGGAATCTTCACTAGAATCGTGAGAATAAACTTGGTCCTCTTCTCCCATTATATAATCAAAAAAGTTTAATAATCCACGATCATCCACTTTCTCTTATCAATAGTCGCATTCATAAAGTATTTTCAAGTTATAATGGTGGCCCAAATAGGGTGTCAGATAAATCTCAGTAGGTTACCACCAATGGTGTATATAATAATCTAGTTGGTGTACATATCATAATAGTGTGAATATATGACATATAATAAATAATGTAGAAATAGATAAACTAGTTAACTCAGGTTCCAAGAGGACATTGTGCTAACACTACCTACCTCGGTATATGATGTAATAACCTTAATCTCAGTTTTCAATGTCTACACATTTATAAGTAATAATATATAATATGTATATATGTATATACACTATATATGTGAGGACATGTATAGGAATATACGTTGATATTATGTGCTACCTTGACCCGAGGTGTAACTCATGCATTTAGGCTTAGTCTAACAAGTTATATGATCCAATATGGACATTATACCTGAATTTCCTATAAATTCAAGACATCATACCCAGCACATGATAGAGTGGGGTGATATGTCACGCCCATCACCTGACGTGAGGAAAAATAGAAGTTCATTCCCATTATCCAAGTTAATAGTGTGATATGTCATGTTCAACACCCAACGTAATGGTGTGTGAAATTCCATTATCAAAAAGTCTCTTAACTATTTTCCACTGACCAATATTTATTTCCTAATCACAATAATCATATTGAATTTCTATTAAAATAATTTTCCTTCATTTATCCCTATATAACCATGGTATCAAAAGTTATAAAATTTCTATATAAATTTATAACACATGACGTGGCCTTTCCTCTCACTTTCATTTAATTAATTCAAACCATTTACTTTTTAAAATAAAATTTTGTTACATGTGTAGGCCAAGAGAAACCACCTAGGAGGTGGGTTGCTAACTCAACATTTAAATTAATGATCCATTTAATTCAACGATCTAAAGGGTTCACAACTAATAATCTAGACATAATCAACAATAAACAAGCCTATAAAGAAGTATTCACAACATGGTTTAATTGATATAGAAAGTAAAACACATTTTAAGGCACTACGTGGAAAATTTTGGCATGCGGAACAATAAAATATGCTATGAAAACATCCAAACATTTATGGAAAATTAAAATACCACCTATCATAGGTTTATATAAGACCACTTGTCCAATATTAGCCTTCTAATAAAAAAATAATGGAAGAAAATATAAAAAATACAAACTCTCTAAAAATAGGGCATATTATATCACACCAAAATAGCAAAAAATATGGAGATAGTAATCAAGAAAAGAATTAAATTGATCGAATCTCTCACTGAGAAGGATTTAACATGTGATACGATAGTTTGATCGGATATTGGTTGGAGGAGAGATCAAGGAACCTATTTTGAGGGATGTGAGAATGTCATTCGGTGGCTCCCTACTGAAGAAATGAGGAGGGGTCTCCTGTCAAAATAATAGGCCTTCCCTAATTTTAAAAAATGACATATGGTATTTACACAGTGTGTAAATTTTACACTCCATGTGAAGATCAAGTTTTTTCCCTCCTAGGAAAAACTTTTTCACAACATGAAAGGGGTCTGGCCAGCCCATTTCACATCATGTATTATAAATAAAAACCATGTATTTATAATAAATGTCAAGTATTTGGAATGCATGAAGCCTCCACCCTCTGCTACATTCTTCCCAGAAGAAAATCGGCCAGCCTAAGGCCTTGTTCTTTAGATTCTAAGCCAAAAAGAACTACTCAGTGGAGTTGACCAATTATTAAAATAAAAAAGTACCTCATGGTGAATCCATGTAATTAAAATAATTATTCAAAAAAAATTATTGTATAAATTTAATCATGAGATATTTGAGTTTATAATATTTTATTTTAATCTCATATATTATTCTTTATTCTAAAGATAATAAATTATTATTTATTTATTTACCAGTTTAGTTAATAGATTAACATAAATATTAGTTAAGTTATATGAACATTAAAATAAATATTTATTCACATGTTTAGGTAATGTAATATTTATTTATTTATTGAAGGGATAATATTTATTTTATTTAATATTTAATTATATATATATTAAATAAATTTCATAAAGGCTTGATAGGACATGTTAATGGCCCACTGGAAATGATATATTTTATTTAAAATCATTTAAATAAATAAATATTATTTACATAACAAATGATATTTAACGAAATTATTTTCATTGTGAATAATAAGAATATTATTATTATTTTTAGAAATGGTTAATTAATTAGAATAAGTATTTAAAATAGAGCCATTTTAAAAATTATCGAATATTAACTCTCCATATAAATTCTAACTTATATAATTTTACACCATAGAGAGTTGTCTTATGGAACAAAGAAATCCTCTCACCAATTCTCTCTAACCCTAAAGAGAAAATATTCCACCCTCCAACTCATTAACATAGAGATAAAAATAAAATCATTTTTCGTGATCAGTGGAAAATAATTTGAATCTATAGGTTTCTCTACACATTCTATTTGGAATATCAATAACATTTTTTTGATATTTTGTGGATATTGTGTGGATATAACTAGAGAATCCCTCATTTGTATTCTTAATGAAAATGAAAGAAACACAATAGTGGCCTCATAAATCTATCGAGGAGAATTATCACATTTGAGGTAATTCTTAGTTTTAAAATAATTATAAATTATATTTGAAAGATACTCTATAAGGGAATATAGGGTTGAGTTCATCATGTTATTTATATTTATAAATTTAAGTTGGTAAAAAATAAAATAAATCAAGAACTTTCCCATCACTTTCATTGAGTCATGAAATTATCAGGTGGTATCAAAGAAGTCATATTATATTTTTTAATTATTTATTATTTGTACAATAAAATTATAGAGTTTTTTTATTTTTCATTTCTATAATTTCCATATTAATACAAAATTAAATAAAACATGTTCATATGAGTTTGTATGGCCATGAACAAGTCAAAATTTCCTGATGAATACTCAAAGATCCCATTTATAGGTTCTGATTTCATGGGATGCATGAAATGTATACATGGTTTGTAATGATAAATTACACACTATATACCCATGGTTAACCATACAAGGAGTGGGCTATGATAATCTCAATATTCCATGTTGATCGGTACGTGACGTCATTACATGATGTGTATTGACTGCAAGAGTGGAATGTGGTATGGTATATATTACATAGTGTGTACCTGGAATAAATTCTATGTGTCCCCACATAGTTTTAACATCTTTTAAATCATTAAAATCCATGTATTAAAAATGTAGTTCCATTAAACTCCTTGTATTGACTGGTATCCAAGTGACTTCATTAGATGTGGAATAATGAGTGTGTAGATAGTTTTATACAACATGTAAGACATGAAAACATATTCAAGGTACAAGATGATATATTAGGAATGTGGTTTGGTTCAACAAGTGGGATAATATATTTGATTCACAAACTATATAGTGTGTGATTTTTTGTACACATGGTGTGGCATGTGGAGTTCCACACCAGGCACACATTTAGTGATATTCAGAATGTCATGTGAATAAAAATGATTAAAAATTATTATCCACATGCATCCTATAATTACACAAAATATAGTGGTTTTATAGACACTATGTACATCACGCAAAATTCCATTGGTACATGTCGTGTAAATTTATAGTAAGTTTTGTTGGCATACATATCACTCAAACTACTTGACTTGACCCATAGAACTATATACCATATATAACACGACATGTCGTATGGGAATAAATTCCATGTAATTACATAGTAAATGAAAACTATTACACATAACATGATTCACACGACATTTCAAGTGAACGTACTCATTGTGTAAATATTAAATTCCAGAAATGGAATTAATATTTAGGAAATTATATGTGTTGTGTAGTCTCCTCCATACAATTTGTAGTTATAATTATTTTAAAAGGATTAAAATTTATTTATTTAAAATAATATAGGAAGGAAATATTATTATATCTCAAAGAATATTTAAAAAAGTTGAGATAAATATTTAATTAATAAGTTTGTTAATTAATTTTTCAGTTTTAGTAAACATTTCTTAATTAGAAAAAATCATAATGAAATTTATAGAGTCTAAATTCATACTCATTGTAGGTTTTTATTGATTGGGATCTTGAACAACCTTTTTATGTGTTGGGTTTTTTTAATTATATTATTTATTTCATGGTTTTATGTGATAATTTATTATTAAATTAAACATGGTGATCTTTGAATAAATTATTCCCCCTTTATTATCTAAGGTCAAATATGACCAAGGTTTATTTTTTAAAACAATAAACCCCTGGTACCCCTCACATGTGAGAAAGTAAAAATGTGTAAAGGATTGATCACCCAATGAGAGTAGATAGTTCAAGAACCAAGAAAATGTGAATCCAACAAAGGATATATAGAGGAAAATTGAGTAATGTTTCAACTTGATGAAATAATATTCTTAAGGATTTGTTTCCCCTAGGGTCAAGTTTGGTTTATTTCTGCTCAATAAACCAACCATTAGTTTAACTATCATGACAAAATCTTATATTTATGTCGTTTTTTTATGTATGGTTGTTATTTTATTAATTTGATGCATGGTTTATTTGTATGATTAAATTAAATCACATAAATTAAAAATATTAATATGTATTTTCATTTAAAATAAGAATAAAATCATTATGTGTATTTTTTTTATCAGAGAAAGCTTATTAATATGTAAATTCTACATAATATTAACATGCATGAGAAGAAAAAAATAAATAATATTTATTCATATTTTAAACAAACCCCCTAAATAAAAATATTAATTCAATAAAATACTTCCATCCGATGAGTTAGAAGGAAACCATGACTCAAAGTATTGGTTTTCCCCTTTTTAGGAAACATTCATTCTTCTAAGAAATCTAATGAAATTCTTGGGCTAAATTATCCATGTTTGCATAAATTGTATCTTCTACAACATAACTTCATGTAACATGGAGGTAAGATTTTGGGAAATACATGCTTGCAATTTTAGGATTTGGGAGTCCACTCAAAATATAAAGGATCTTTGAGTTAATGTAATTGGAATGGAAATCAAACCTAAATACCTTTAAAACATTTTCTCAAATCTCTATCTGGTTTATTTTAAGAGAAATGTAGATCATTTATAGTAGAATTTCCAAGTGATATGATATATTAAATCCAATAGTGAGGGGTTATGGGATTTGATAAAATAATGGAAGACTAATAAAATTAATTTATTATGACATAACAGGTAATAAGATAAAGTACTAAATATCTTTCTTATTTGATGTAGAAAAAATTAGCAACCATTGGACCACATAATTATCTCTATGATCCATGTGGATGAATGATATTCTCATGAATTATATTAACATCCTTGAATGGTATAAGATTTTTTTCATTGCACTATTCTAATAGAAGAATTTTTATATACTAGAGTCCCCCATACCTTTTTACCACTATAAGTAGGCAATTGAGGAAGAGTAAAACCACTTCATAAAACCCTTGGATGAATCCTTAGATATAAAATACCTTATGTTATCATACTTGAATAGTGAGATCCATAAAATTCATGAATACAGGGATACTTTCACTATTTTGTATCAACTACAAGATCACTATCAAGATAAAATCAAGAAAAGACAGTTATCAAATATCCAATGCACACAATATTAGGAGAAGGAGTTCCAGCTGGACCTCGTGTAGTTAGGATTACTGGATACAATGATCTTTTATAACTTATTGGATTATAGTTTTCTAGGTAATAACCCACATACCTATTTATCACCTTAAACACTATTACCTTCACTTGTTTTATTAAGAATTTCAACATGAATAATATATAGAATACACTATTAGATCTATTAAATATTATTTTACAAGTGGAAAATAACATGAATCATGAAAAACATTTTTCCCTATAGTTAATAAGAGTAAAGGAAAGTTGAAATTGTCTATGAAAAATGTTATGTCTAAGGGACCCTTTCACCACCCTTATACAAAGATAAAGATGTAATGGGAGGGTTAAGGGTATGAGAAAATATATTTTCCTTATGGAAAGAAGGGACATTGGAAAAAGAAATATGACTCAGTAAATAAGTGAGGGGAAGCATCAGGTACATTCTTTATCGAGTGTATTATTTAAAATTATGAAAATTGGGTATTATATACACCTTTTTCTTCCCAAATTTATCCCAATACAAGGACCATGTATATTTTTTAAGATTAACAAATATTTTAAAATGACACTCAAGATAATTGGGAAATTACTGATAGGGGGATTGAATTAGTTATTACCATTTCTATTAAGTTTCTTATTTAAAAATATTCACCACTTATTAATGTATTTATTTGCTGATTGTCACACATACAAACACACACATAAAGGTAAAAATATATTTTTGCAATTTTAACCTCTCAAAACAAGAAGTTCAATCCTTGTATTGATTTAGATTTACCTAAGATCATATAATCCACTATTATCAATATCTATATTTCAATAATCTAGTTTTATCCTTGAATCTTGTTACACAAAATTCTCCTGAATAGGTAATATATATACACTATAAGGGAATAATTAAACAAATGATTTTAAAATTCAATATTCTTTAATTAAATGATACTTACCTAATGTTTTCATTTTGATGTATCATCATAATCTTCATGTTCTTATTATACATCAGTAAGTATATTATTCTATATCTTCCTTCAATATATTCTATAATCTATGAATTTTTCATTTTTTTGCACATCAAAACTTCTATATAATATTTCCATAGCATTGTAAAGTATTATATTCTTTATCTACAATGATTTGTATCTTCAAATTTCAAATTTCAAATTCAAAATGTAGATACAAAACCATTTTTAACTGCTGTAAACTTCTTATTCTTCTTCTACTTCATATTCATGATTCTTTTTTCTTTTTTAAATTTTATTTGTAATCATCTCAATGAAACAATAATATTTATAGTGTGACAAAGTAGTTATTTCATAACATTTTCTCTCTTTTATTTCACAAATGGTATTCATTATTTTTTAAGTAGTTCTATTTTATCCTTCTCGAATCACAATTTCTCTTTGTTATGGTTATTTAATGAAATATTAGTTTCATCAATGTCTGATTAATTTTTTCTTAGAATATTATTTATATAAATCCCATATATTTTTATTCCCAATAAAAATCAAATTTTGATAATGTATTGATCCTTATAATGTCACAATGAACCTTCTGTATTCTCCATAATCTTTAAAGCACAAAATTAATCCTTATGGAATGAAAAAAATTGATCAATGTAGAATACAGTATGTCACTTTCCTTTTCAAAATTTCACTAATATTCAGAGTGAATCTTATGAAGATTGAAATTGAACCTTAAAAAAGTATAAAATTACTCTCAAATAATCATGGAATAAATCCTTTAAACTCATGAAAACATCCTTATGAAGTATTAAATATTCTTATGAATTTATGATATACTCTTACAAAGTTATCAATGATCCTTAAGATGTTATATAATCAACCTTATAAAATTGTAAATCCTCATTATAGAGTGCTAAAAGGCTCTTACAAATTCATGCCTTTGTCATATTTTCATTGTTAGTTTCACTATATTACTATTATAAAGTCATGGATAACCTATATGATGTATTGATACATTTTATAAGTCTATATTATAGAACTAAAATGACTATTTTGAATTTTTAAAGATATAGGTATATTTCATTCCCAAATCATTCCACTTTTTGAAATAGTTCCGAACAATACGAAACTTCTCCATTTCTCCTACAGTCACTTTCAAATACTTTACAACCATGGAATATACTTCACCTAAAATTAAACACAAAAAATAAATCAATTTTAAACATGATTTATTTATTGAATATAAAAACAAACAGAATAAACATATCAACATTATCTTCTTCAATTATTTTTATCTAGTATGAATAAAAAAATTCTAGAATAAACTTATCCTATATAATATCTCAAAAAACACACTGTGAACCTCAAAAATCTGTCTAATTTTTTTTGGATCTATAATCTCCCCCTAGGAATGTTATAGTAAACCATGGATCATAAATCACATTCAAACATTATTGACTTATCAATGAATCATTATTAAATAATATTAATCCTGTATGAGTGAAATTAGTTTAATAAACAAGAACATTTGAACAATTATACCTTTTCTTCTATAAAAAAGGGACTTACACTCACATTTGAAATCTCTTTAATATCACTTTTGATACTATATTAGAGTAATTTATATTTTATTCGTAGATTTCAGTTCATTTTATACTAACTAAAAAATAATTTTTTAATCTCTTGATTTCACTTGAGGGAAACAAAGAATCAATACTTATTGATCTTGAAAAAAATATCCTTGAAACTATTTTATGACATATTTTTTCACACATACTCATAAATACTATTATACAGGTTTATTACTAAACAAATTTATACACCTATAAGATGAAAAACTAGATTTAACCTTTTCATATCTCTCTTCATGTACACAGTCCCCCAAAATAAGAGGCGTATCCCTAAATTAGTGAAACACATATATCAAGACTTAACTCTCATATAGTTTTCTCCCACATTGTGAATGGGATAAACACATAAGAAAATTATGTTTTATTTCACCCCATTTGTAGAGACCCAAATCTTGGAATACATGGACAATTCATTACATTAGCGTAATAATTAAAACTTAATAAAAACCAACATTCAATGACCGTAATAGTTTAGTGTCTTTTGGAAACTCAGAACATAATCTTCTAATCATGGTGAAAGATCTTCAACATCTCTCATAAAGATCTTCCCATTTTGTTTTCTTACCTAAAACCTTTCTTTATATCCTGTGGAAAATAAAACATATAAAGGGTGAGCTTAAATGCTCAGTAAGGGTAAGCATGGAGAAAATAAAAAACCATATACATTTGAACTTAAAAACAAGAACATAATGTTTAAACATCAAAATCTTGAGCAAAGAAAAAAACATGGCAGTAAGTAAGGCATAGATCATAATGGAACATCAATCATTATAAAATAGCATGGAATAAAACATTTAATTGTGGAAAACCATTAAGCACATGATATAATTTCCATAGTATCCAAGGCATTTCTTCCAAGACCATCATATTGGACAAAGTCCCTTTTTGAATCGAGTTCACTCCTCGTTCCAGCCCTGTATCACTGAACTGGATTAACTTACCATTCCATACATGTCTATCTCATGATATATAAATCTTTACCCAATGAATTGGAGGGAGATATATGTCCCACCCATCTCATAATGAAATTATTCTTACGTGTTCCACAACATGAACATAAATCATTCATCATTACCCAATGAATAAAATGGGCTTCATAAACATCATCCCATCATAACATAATCCATATAAAAAAATGGATATCATTTCATCATAAGAAAAGTGAAACTATGTAAATCATAGAGACATTATACTTGAAATATAAACATATTAAATAATGTCATCTTAGATGGAAAATGATTTTGATAAAACACTTGAAATGAATTCTTGAGGAAAATATCCTTTCTTCTTAAAAATCATTTTCTTTTCACAAAATTCCATGAAATTTTAAAAGAAAAGGAGTCTTTATAAAGTATTCATGAAATATTGTATAGGAAGCTTCATTGAAATAATTCGTTATGAAACCGTAAAAATCCATTCATTCTGTATAAGTTAAAAAACATTCTCCTCATACTTTTGTCGGAAAAGTCAAAAAAGAACCTCATATGGTAAAAAAAGATTATTTATATACCATATATTAAAAGTAGAAAATGTTTAAAAAGTACTTTAATCATACATGAAACCATTTTTAGAAAACAAGTACATGGATGATAAATATAACCCCAGTAAATACTTATGAATAAACAATCTTGGATAAAAACGAGATTGGAAAAGTTATCTCTTACCTTAGGTCTGACATGATTAGTACGTGTCCAAACCTCCTATATAATGATTTACATAATTTCATTAACTTATTAAATAATCATATTCATTGTTATGATATCATATATGGTTCACTTATGATTTTATATTACCCGTTCTTTTGTAAATTCAATGTTAAAGCAGCGTTTTGGGTAAAATCATTTTATTTATCGTACGTGTTTGGACTTGTTATTCTTGATATTATTTTTACTTATATAATTATTTACATACTTCCATAATTTAAATAATGATTTATATATTATATATATTCAGTTTATATATATAATAGATAGATAAATGAAACGAAATACATTGTTCATGGAGACGGTAGGTCGTACGTACGCATGAACGCTGTTTTCTATTCCTTGTTCACTTGAATTAAAGTAAGTAGATGTCATATATATTTATATATACATAAATATATTAGATTTATCATGTCATATATTCCATCATTATTCATTATATATACTTTATAATCATTCTTGAATGGTTAACATGGAGAATGAATCTCATCGCGTCATGGAGACGGTAATCCATACGTACGTACGAGCGATGATATCGTTCCCATAATTATTGAATATAATTGGATTGGATGATATAATATCTCAGAATCAGTATGATGTTATAATAACCATTTACCCTTTACAACATTATACCCATACAAGTATGGAGGTGATGGAAAACAGATTACAGCACGGCGTGGAGATGGTATTCCGTACGTACGCACGCGCGGTGATTTCCTTTTCTGTAGGATGGATAGAAGGTGAAATGGGATTGTTTCATATTTATAATAACATATAATTATATTAGTGATACTTATTTTATTACTTTATAATGAGACAACAAAAGAAGAAGAAGTTGAAGAAAGAGAAAACTTGAAAGAATCGGTAGAAGAGATTACCTCTTCTTCGACGCACCTCTTTTAAGCTTCCTCTTAAGGAACTAGAGTTGGTCTTTTTAGAAGACCAGAAACACTATAATGTTTCTAGGGAAGTTTATAAGGGAAATTTCTAGGGTTTGGCCAAGCATGAAAGCTCAAAATTGTGTAAATAGGAGAGGGAGGAGGTGCCGTTTTATAAGGGAGGAGAGGGGCACTTTAGGAAAAAACTTAAATTATTATTTTATAATAAAATCATATTCGGTTTATAATAGCTAAAAATTGATTTATTTAAGAGATAAAGTAGGTATGGGTCTCAATCCTTTTAAAAAATAGGTTTTTGGAAAGTTTAGGTTACTATTTTATCCTTATCATTTATATTTAACTCTAAGTTAAATAATTTAACTTTTACCGTATCTTCTTGTTTTCTTACACTATATGGTTAATAAACTTACTATAACAAGCAAAAAGAACCCAAATTGGTTAATTATTAATATATATAACCTTATATAAGTCATTTGGACGAACCTTATATTTTTATAAATAGAAAAACAATTAATAATATAATATTTGTTTTAAAAACTATTTTATGTCAATTTTAACACTATTTGGAAAATGATTTTTGTGAAAATAATAACAGCATTATTAGTTAGAAAAAAGTTAATTTAATCAATACTAACATGTCATATTAACCTAAAAAATTAGTTTAATTTATAAAAATTCTCAAATTACATTTTTTTTATAACATCAATTATGTTAATATTTCATTAATAAGGTAATTACTTCATCATCATTGTGTCATAAATAAATTAAATTATTTAATTTATAAAAATTATAAATAAGATATCATTAATTAGGAAATATTTTTGTCTTTCTAATGAATATTTATAGTCTAATTTATCATATGTATAACCCTATATTAAAAATGTTTTAGTTATTAAACATTGATTTTAACAATTTTAACTCTTCTTTAAATAAAATAATAATAAATGCCCTAATCTAATCCAAGTGGACCTAAAGGGTAATATTTTATTCCTACGGTTTTTTTGGGTCGAATTACACTTATACAATAGAATTAAGACATGTTTTAGGGTAATAATAATATCATTTTTACCCTTAATTACCCTATTTAATTTTACCTGTGGTAAATAAAAGTAAAAAAGCTACTATTTACCAAAAAAAATTAACTTATTGAACCACATTTTACTCCTTCATATTAACTGTGTCTCTCTGATTTTCTAAATTCAACTCACAGAAGTGGTAAAATTATGTTTTATGTACAATTTCAAATGCTCCTAGGAGGTGGGTAAAAGACGGTGAAAAGTTCAATAAAATTTTCATATATCTAAAATTATTATAAAATGACTCCAATTAATTACATTGAACTTATATAGGTATTATGTATATATTTTTACATAAAATAAATTTATATAAAATAAATGATTATTTAAATAAAAATTTAGTTTTAACCAATAACTCAGTGTTTTCACTATTCATCAAAAATTGAATGTTTTCAGAAAAATACCAAAATTTCACCCTAGGCTATTTTCGATATTCCGAATTCAAAAATGAAGTCCATTTAGACAAATAAGATTTTTGAAATTTTAAAAAAGTGGGTATTACAATTCATAATGGCTATTTTATATAATATTTTAATAACATATCATTGTTTAGTGAAACTCGATATTGCGTACAACACACGCTATCAAGGAAGGTCCTGATTGCGTGTAATGCAAGCCAAGTCAGGGTTGCGTTTAGGGAAAGATTCCTCTAGTGTTGCGTATAACATAATCAAAACTTATTTCATTTATACATTAAACAAAATCTATACTTAATGTTGCGTAGAATAATTTATACAAAACGAACTTGAAACTGTGTGAAACACGAGCCAAGAATAGTGTTGCATATACTGCAAGCTAATACAGTGTTGCGTATAACACAAGCTAATTTTGGTGTGGCGTAAAACACAAGACATCAATGAAATTAAAAGAATAATTTTCATAACATCTCGGGGTGTTACATTCTACCCCCCTTAAAATGAATTTCACCCTCAAAATTCATCAGGTTTATAAATTGTTTAATACTTAAAAGTTTCATTCATAGAAAACCACATAGTAAAAAGGAGTACTAAAACTTAATTTTAAAAGCTAAATTATGAAACGTAATGGTTACACAAATTAACTCATTACTGGGTTTCCACAAAGGAGAACATAGGTGAAAATATGGATATTGAAGAAAAATCTAGCCATCAAGTTCTGATGGAGAGTGGTAGAGGACATGGTTATGAAAAAGCCAACAATCACCAAGCCATAAATTTGTGATGATATAAGGTACCATATGATTCATCGGATATGAGGAAACTAGGAAAACATTTTTGGTTTTCAAGATCATTTCCCTAAAGTTTAAGAATTTGAATTAGAAGAAATACTTACTTTATTTTGGTACAATCTTACCGTTGCTCGTTCCTTGAACAATTTCCACTTCACTTCTTAAATAAATGAAGTTTAATTTGTCTTTTGAAAAGTGTTAGCAGATCATCCGATATAATGATAGTTCATTCCATATATCTCAAACATAAGGTTAGAAAAAGTTATAAGTCCATATTATGGTGATATTAATCATATATGGTTCCAAAAATGGACATATAGTTCATCTATCATAGTGATTAATAAAATAAAACTAGTTTCTACTAACCAATGACTTCCTGTTAGCCAGTGGTAGGTGATAAAGGCCTGTCACACTTTGGTTGTGGGTTCGATTCCTGCATCCTTGTCCGACGTGACGGGTAGTCTCCCATCCTATGGGTTGTCCTTTTTCTAAAACTATACTATTATAACATTCCAAAAATAATATCAAAAAGTTTTAGCTTTAAACAATACTATCTTATGTCTAACTTTATTCATTCCAATCTTCAGGCTTATCCAAAATACTTTGGACCAATCTCATAGTATAAATAAAACGATTACTTGAAAGGTCACATAACAAGCACGTGAATACCATCATTTATCCCCCATATATCACACGATATATCTTGTTGGTCACATTCCAAACATGTGAATACCTTAATCATGCATTATCTTGAAAAATGAATACCCATTGAACCTTAGTGAAAATATGAATGTAGTTAAAAGTTAACTCTTTCCACATACCAAAATCCCAAAA
Source organism: Viscum album (assembly GCA_963277665.1). Lineage (NCBI taxonomy): Eukaryota > Viridiplantae > Streptophyta > Magnoliopsida > Santalales > Viscaceae > Viscum > Viscum album. The sequence goes on from CAUJRU010001855.1 coordinate 86,752, forward strand.
ATTCTATATACTCAAACCATGATATCACTTAGTCCTTATATCAATCAGGAGCTCATGAACACTATCAAACATATTATTTTCTCCTTATCCATTCATTATGCGCATATCATCTACTTTCCAAGAATATATGAATAACATTTCATGGTTACTGGTACCATTCAACGTATACTTTCAAATACTCAAGGAAACAAATACTGTAACAATCCTTAGATGTTTCTTTATTCCATAGTACCATTAAATTACCTATACAACATTACTCTTGATAAACATAAAATCATTCCACAACCTTATTAAAGCATGGTCTGAGCATAAACTATTCTTTCATCTCACATATAATTTGCAGTCTCTTTATCATCATCAACATAAATACTACCCATATGACCATTCTGATTCTCTTCATGAGATTTTCCCTTAGGTAATTGTTTAACATAATGCTCGTACATTCCACATTTAAAACATTTAACCATTGTTGATGTCTTATAAATACCATTATCCTTGTCCATGGTGTGAACTGAACCTTTTCATTTACAACTACTGGCTTTGTGTCCTTATTTCCCACACCAAAATCATATTCTAGTTCCTTTGAAACATTCTCCCTGATGCCTCTTCCCACATTATTTACATGAGGGAAATTGAACTTTCTTTCTTCTATGATCATCATGAAACTCCATCTTTCACTTATTATCTGAGTCGGGAAACTTACCAAAGTTGAGATTATTGATCATATTATGAGATTGCTGATTAGGAATAATATTGATATGTGGACTTCCAAATCCAATTTCATTTTGTTGCTCATGAAGAATATCATTCCATTGTCTATCATATCCTCCATTATCGTGAATCTTCTTGTATCTAGCCATATTCTAAAACCCAAAAAGAAGAGTGTGAGAGACAAAAATCATAATCAAGGGGGAGTACCTTCAATATATAACATCTTAGGTTTAATTATAATATTGTTTCCATAATTCTAGGAGTATAACCTATACTTATACTTAACCTTAGGTACATCCCTAGACATACCTTAGAAATATCACTAGGGATTTCACTAAAGTTTTTGCATCCTAGTTTCCAAAGGTTAACTAAACCTTTCCTCTAATACCAACTGTAGAGACCCAAATCTTGGTGTACATGGAAATTACATTAATTTAGCGAAATACTTAATACATAATAAAAACCAACATTCAAGGACCATAATAGTTTAGTGTCTTTGGAAACTCGGAACATAATCTTCTAATCATGGTGAAAGATCTTCAACATATCCCATAAAGATCTTCCCCTTTTGTTTTATTACCTAAAACCTTTCTTTATATCCTGGGGAAAATAAAACATATCAAGGGTGAGCTCAAATGCTCAGTAAGGGTAATAATGGAGAAAATAAAACAAACCATATACATTTGAACTTAAAAACAAAAACATAATGTTTAAACATCAAAATCTTGAGCAAAGAAATAAAACATGGAAGTACGTAAGGTATAGATCATAATAGAACATCAATCATGATAAAATAGCATGGGAATGAAACATTTAATTGTGGAATACCATTAATCACATGATATGATTTCCATAGTAGGCAAGGCATTGCTTCCAAGACCATCTTAGTGGACAAAGTCCCTTTATGGATCGAGTTCACTCCTCGTTTCAGCCCTGTATCACTGAACCGGATTAACTTACTGTTCCAGCCATGTCTATCTCAGGAGATATAAATCATTACCCAATGAATTTGAGCGAGATATAGGTCCCGCCCATCTCATAATTAAATCATTCTTACGTGTTCCACGACATGAACATAAATCATTCATCATTACCCAAAGAATAAAATGTGTTTCATAAACATCATCCCATCACAACATAATCCATATAAAAAAATGGATATAATTTTATCATAAGAAAAGTGAAACCATGTAAATCATATAGACATTATACTTTAAATATAAACATATTAAATAATGTCATCTTAGATGGAAAATGGTTTTGATAAAACAATTGAAATGAATTCTTGAGGAAAATATCCTTTCTTCTTAAAAATAATTTTCTTTTCACAAAATGCCATGAAATTTTAAAAGAAAAGTATTTTGTAGAAAATATTCATGAAATCTTGTAAAGTAATCTTCATTGAAATAACTCATTATGAAACCGTAAAAATATGTTCATGTCGTATAAGTTAAAAAAACATTCTCCTTGTACTTTTGTTAGAAAAGTCAAAAAAGTACCTCATATTGTAAAAAAATATTCTTTACATACCATGTAGTAAAAGTCAAAAATGGGTAAAAAGGACTTTAAGTATACATGAAACAATTTTTAGAAAATAGGGACATGGATGATAAATATAACTCCAGTAAATACTTAAGAATAAACAATCTCGGATAAAAACGAGATTGGAAAAGTTATCCCTTACCTTAGGCCCGATATGCTTCGTACGTATCTGAACCTCCTGTATAGTGATTTAAATAATTTCATTGAATTATTAAAGAATCATATTCATTGTTATGATATCATATATGGTTCACTTATGACTTTATATTTCCTGTTCTTTTGTAAATTCCATGTTAAAGCAGCGTTTTTTCTAAAATCGTTTTATTTATCGTACGTGTTTGGACTTGTTGTTCTTGATATTATTATTACTTATATCATGATTTACTTACTTAAATAATGTAAATAATGATTTATATATCATATATATTCAGTATATATATATATAATATATAGATAAATGAAATGAAATACACCGTTCATAGAGACGGTAGGCCGTATGTACGCATGAACGCTGTTTTATTTTCCTTGTTGACTTGAATGAAAGTTAGTAGATGTCCTATATATATATATACATAAATCTAGTATCTTTATCATTTCATATATTCCATCATTATTCATTATATATACTTTATAATCATTCTTGAATGGTTAACATGGATAATGAATCTCATCGTGTCGTGGAGACGGTAATCTGTACGTACGCACGAGTGATGATATCGTTCCCATAATTATTGAATGTAATTGGAGTGGATGATATAATATCTAAGAATCAGTATTATGTTATAATAACCATTTAATCTTTACACCATTATACCCATCAAAGTAAGGTGGTTGTGGAAAAACATTTTACACCACGGCGTGGAGACGGTATTTTGTACGTACGCACGCGTGGTGATTTCGTTTTCTGTAGGATGGATAGACAGTGAAATGGGGTTGTTTCATATTTATAATAAAATTTTAGTATATTAGTGATACTGATTTTATTACTTTATAATGAAACAACTAAATAATAAGAATTTTAAGAAGAAATAAAACTTGAAAGAATCGGTAGAAGAGATTACCTCTTCTTCGACGCACCTCTTTTAAGCTTCCTCTTAATGCACTAGAGTTGGTCTTTTGAGGAGACCAGAAACACTATAATGTTTCTAGGGAAGTTGAGAAGGGAAATGGGCAGGGTTTGGCCGATCTTGAAATCTCAAAATTGTGTAAAGAGAAGAGGGAGGAGGTCTCTTTTATAAGGGAGGAGAGGGGCACTTTAGGAAAAAACATAAATTATTATTTTATAATAAAGTCATATTCAGTTTTTAATAGTTCAAAATAGATTTATTTCGAATCTAAAGTGGGTATGGGTCGCAATCCTCTCAACCAATAGGTTTTTTACAAGTTTATGTTGCTATTTTAACCTTATCATTTAAATTTATCTCTAAGTTAAATATTTTTACTTTTATCGTGTCTTCTTGTTTTCTTACACTATAGGGTTAATAAACATACTATAACAAGACAAACGAACCCCAGTTGGTTCATTATTAATATATATAACCTTATATAAGTCATTTGGATGACCCTTAGATTTTTAGGAATAGAATAACAATTAATAATATAATATTTGTTTTAAAACCTATTTTATTTCAATTTTGACACTATTTGGTAATTGATTTTTTTGAAACTCATAACAGCATGATTAGTTCGAAAAAAGTAAATTTAATCAATACTAACATGTCATATTAACCTAAAAAATTATTGTAATTTTTAAAAAGTCTCAAATTACATTTATTTGGGTATTTATAACATCAATTATGTTAATATTTCATTATTAAGGTAAATAATGCATCATCATTGTCTCATAAATAAATTAAATTATTTAATGTGTAAAAATTATAAATAAAATAAAATTATGTAGGAAATATTTTTATCTTTCTAATAAATATTTATAGTCGAATTTATCGTATGTATAACCCTATATTAAAAATGTTTTAGTTATTAAAAATTTATTTTAACTATTTTAACTCTTCTTTAAATAAAATAATAATAAATTTCCTAATCTAATCCAAGTGGACCTAAAGGGTAATATTTTATTCCTAAGGTTGTTTTTGGTCGAATTACACTTATCCAATAGAATTAGGACAAGTTTTAGGGTAATAATAATATCATTTTTACCCTTAATTACCCTATTTACTTTTAATCGTGGTAAATAAAAGTAAAAAGTAACTATTTAACAAAAATTATTTTTATCTTATTAAACCACATTTTACTCCTTGATATTTATCGTGTCTCTTGGATTTTCAAAATTTAACTCACAGAAGTGGTAAAATTAAGTTTTATGTACAATAGCAAATGCTCATATGAGGTGGGTAAAATACGGTGAAACGTTCAATAAAATTTTTATATATCTAAAATTATTATAAAATGACTCCAATGAATTACATTGAACTTATTAAGTATTATGTATCTATTTTGACATAAAATAAATTTAAATAAAATAAATGATTATTTAAATAAAAAGTCGGTTTTAACCAATAACTCAGTGTTTTCACTATTCATCAAAAATTGAAAGTTCTCAGAAAAATACCAAAATTTCACCCGAGGCTAATTTTGATATTCTGAATTCAAAAATGATGTCCATTTTGAAAAATAAAATTTATAAAATTTCAAAAAAGTTTGTATTACTATTTATAACGGCTAGTTTATATAATATTTTAATAACATATCATTGTTTAATGAAACTCGGTATTGCGTACAACACACGCTATCAAGGAAGGTCGTGATTGCGTGTAATGCAAGCCAAGTCAGTGTTGCGTGTAGGGAAAGATTTATTTGGTGTTGCGTATAACATAATCAAAACTTATTTCATTTATACATTAAACAAATTCTATACTTAATGTTGCGTAGAATAATTTCTACAAAATGAACTTGAAATTGTGTGTAACACGAGCCAAGAATAGTGTTGTGTATACTGCAAGATAATACGGTGTTGGGTATAACACAAGCTAATTTTGTTGTAGCGTACAACACAGGACATCAATGAAATTAAAAGAATATTTTTCATAAAATCTTGGGGTGTTACACCATTTGACAATAATATCAAAATTACAAGTGAGAGAGGGTGTATAATCTTTATAACTTATCCATAAGAGGAATGAGGACGAACACTCACAAAAACCCATAATTATAAAAATGAATCCATCAAAAATAGTTAGTGAACAAAACATCTAATTTCTCCATTGCATGATAAAATTAAATACTCAACACACTCTACTTTCCATGATACTTGATGAAGTCACATTTTTTATCAGTTTTCAATGATTGTGAATGTTGATTTGGATTTGTTGATAAATTAATAGATTTTTTATTATCCCAACCCACGTGAAATGGTATCTTCACTTCCACCATAAAATTTTCCAACTAAGACCTTGTCATCATAAATTAGGTTATATCTTTATTTTCAACAAAATATTATTTTTTAGTTGTAATCAAGATTATAGAATATTTCTTCTTTATGTTCCAACATAAACATGATTCACATAAAAATTAAACTCCACCGGATGATGACAATTGGTCATCAATATTTTCTACCAAATCTGTATCTATGTAGCTTAATAGATAAAAATTTACACTCCTTTCATAAATCAGTTCCTAATATTTGGTACATTTGATATACCTTATAAAATTATTTCTAGTAATAAAATGATATTCTTTTGGTGCACATTGATTCTATGTGAATAGTTTTATTGTATATACAATTTTTTTCGTTAATTATTTTTAATAATAGTAAACATTAAATTAAATTAAATTATATAATTATCTTGAGACAAATTATTTTGTTATCATCCCTTGATATTTTTTATCCCACTAAAATGGGTATAAAAAAAATTTGGAGTCATCCAAGTAAAAATTATTTAAATTTTCCCCAGAATATATCTATTGAGAAATAAATATATTATCTTACTCCTAATAAATTTTTAAGAAAAAAAGTATATCATTTCACAAAGCATAGAAATTTAAAAAAAAAGTATTCATATTCAAGTAGAACACATCATAAACACCTTCATAATTTTCAATAAAAATCATATTATCTACAAAAAAATAACAATAAGTGATACCTTTTTATCATATTTAATGTATAGATTGTTGTCTACTCTTCCTTTTCTAAACATCAACATATCCAAACATGTATATAACATGGTGTATCAATCTAGTGGGTATTAAGTTAACCTATAAAGGGAATTCATTAAAATAAAAACATAGTACTCATTTTCACCAAGAAATAATCCACTAGGTTTCTGAATTTAAAACTCCTCTTCCATGTATCTATTTAGGAAGGTGGAATTGACATCCATTTGGAATATCTTTCATTGACATTGTGATGAACTAAAATGAAATATTATTATGGTATCAAGTATATAAACTAATTAGATGTCCTCTTCAAATCCAATTCCGTCAATTTGTGAATATCCTTTTTACACAGGTGTTTCTTTATATCTCAAAAATTATCTATTTTCATTCAACTTGTTAAAAAACACCATGTTTTTCATATTAAATTATAATTTTTATAATTTTGTACTAAATACCATGTCACATTCTTCACTATATGATTTAATTATTCAATCATAGAATTAATCTACACTTTATTATTTAATGAGTTTCTCACATATCGTCATTTAATAGTTTAAAATAGTGATATATTTGTTTTTTTCTCATTGTTCATCTAGTATCAATCTCGTTTACTTATTCACAAATGATATCTTTGGACTTACACCTTCTTTATCTTCCTTAGATGAGTTGGAAAATGTTTTTTTCATCAATTTAATTGTATGAGTCATCCTATTCACCCTTCACATCTTTTGTATTCTTATCATCTTCAAAAACTTCTTCCCACTTTTCAAAAAAATGGCTTAATCGTCACTTCTATAACATGATTCTATATTTGATTTATCATTATTTGACCATTCCATAAGCTTCAAATTAATTTTATCAAAAAATCTCCAATTATATTTTAAATTTTGGTGGTATACCCATCCATTTTAAGGATAACCAAGGAAGATGCGAACAATACCTCTATTTTAAAACTTCCCAAAATTTCAACCTTTCAATTTGATTTCACATGTGTTTTCAAATTCACTAAAATATACTAAAATTGGTGAATTATTTTCATAAATATCATATGGTGGAATATCAAAATTTGGTATGTATAAATAGAGGATTTCAATATAACTACATAACCAATAAATTCTTTCTAGAAATAATTATAAGAATCGTGATCAATCATCATGGTATGAACCATCGCCATAAAACATTTATTCATTCATTAAATAATAACATTTTGTAGTTCTATATAAGGTGCACTAGTTTTATTGTGAATATCATGTCTCTCAATAAAGTAATCATTTATCTAACTATTATATTATTCACCATTATCTATATGGATATTCTTCATGGATAAACCACACTTATTTTCATCACTTCTTTGGATTATCATAAACAATTTTAGAGCCTTTGACATAATATTCAAAAAAATAATAAAATTTAATAAATTAATGAATTAAATACAGGATAAAAAATATGTATATATGTTTCTTTATTGATTCCACATAGGCCCAAAAATATCAAAATAGTTATGCTCCAATGGATGAGACTTTTAAAACTCAACATTATTCTGAGGAGATTTAATAATATTATCATTTTAAAATGTACATCACATCCATATTATTTATCTTCTCATTATATACACATAATAAGCATTATCTCCTTGGTTATACTTGATAGTTTTCTTTTATCAAAGACAACCATTCCTTTGAATCTATAATTTATTTTCATCTTTCAATATTATGAGGCATGAGTTTTCAAAATCTCAAACCTAAAAAAATTACCACTTTTTGGATATCCCCTTTTCAATAAATGAAAATCATTCAAACTCTTTATGGAGAATTCATCCTTCCATAAAACTACTACAATACCATTATCACATAGTTGGGATACTCTTACTAGATTGTTATTTGGATAATAAACATATAAAGTGTTCTTGGATTTAAAATTATCCATTCCAATCATTATTGAACCTAAACCATTAATTTTAAGTAAACCATAATTTATATTTTTTTACTTATTTTATCTTTTATAAATTTTTTATGATCTTTAAATATTCATTCATGTGCAATAAACATCCACTATCAAGAATCCATGGGTATCCCCATTTTGATTATTTAAGTGAAAATTCAACAATTTTTTTTACTTCATCATTATTTTTCTAATACCCCTTGAGTATTAAATTCAAACTAAACTCGTATGTTATGTTGGTGATAAATTTATAAAAAGGTGTATTGGCTGGTTTTATCTTCCGAAAACATCTTCTAGATATTGAAAATTATTCTTATAATTCAATCCATAATTTTCATTTTTCTCCAAGATTTTTCATAACTTAGTGGGATGAATCCCCTGCTAACCCAATCTTCAAAACCTACCTCATCCATAAGAATATTGTTAATTGAAATAGAAAAATAATTTCCATGTTCTTAAATCCATATAGTTCCAACAGTAGCCATAAAAATATATTTTCCTCTAAAAATGATTATTTCTTAAAATCTCACATCAATATTTATTATTTATTATTGTTGTCAACCATAACAATTTTACATAAACCAAAATTATTATATATCCCCAAAAATTATCTTTTTTACTCTAGAATTCATTCCAACCTTTTCTAAAATATAATTTATAATAATTTTTTATTTAAATTTGGTGTTCCTAAATTTTTTAGATTTCTAATAATCACTTTTTTTATCCACATATTTTTTATTCTTCACATATATATTCAATAAAATTTTCCCATAATAACTTCAATTGTAATTATCACCCTTTTAGTGTGATTTTTTTATTTTAATCAAGCCTAATAAGTTTTTGAAACTTCAATATTTTCCACAGTATTCTTCTTTCAGCATTTACTAGATTCTTGAAATAAATTATAAAATTTTGTTTTATATTTGAAAAACTTCTTTTAATAATTTATTAATTTTAAATAAATATTATCTAGATCCTTTTTCTTCATATATAGTTACTTTTCCATCACCACATTTAAATATTTCTCCTCTCCTTGAATCCTGGTAAAATCATATATCTCTTTTAAAATAATTAGCTCTTATTTTGTATGAATAGATTAGTTTTTGTGAAGATTGATTTTATTTCATAAAATTTAATATATACATATCCAACATAAAGATCATTTAAATTCACTCATTTGGTTGTCCCTTTAACATAAACTCTAATTAAGTTTCTTTATCACTTCCAACATTAATACATTCATCACTAGTAAATTAAAACTAATTCAATTTACCAATTAATAACTTATCATCAATATCACTACAAGTATAAACTTTATCATCATCATTGTTTCTCTCAAATTCATTCAACTCAGAAATTAAATTTATCTTTTTAACTTTGATAATTTATTGCCCTTAAATTTGGAAGAAAACATTGATTAATAAAATTTTATTTCTTTCTTCATAGAGAATATATCTGGACTCTCTTCCAAGTCTTTACTAGCCTATTATTATTTCAAATTTTGAAAATTATCTACAAAGATTTTAGTGGATCCAACCCTAAAACATTTCTGTTTAATATTCCCTTTCCTCTTCTCACATGTTTTGATATAAGAGGTATTTTTTTCGAAATTTTCCTCAATATCTTCCTCAGAATATAAATAGTAATATTTATCTACAAACACTTCTTTCTTAAACTTCCCCTAGATTGAGGTTTTCAAGTAAATTTTCTTTTTAGCCAAACCCATCTGTTTTAAAAAAAATCACCATTTCATATTCAATGATAATAATATATAAGTCATCAAAATTATGTGTGACTAAATATAAATCTTCAGGTGCTAATAAATTTGAATCAAACCCCTTAGAATAAATATGTAATATCTTTTAAACAGTTTTTTCATCCTACATATTTTTATAAAATCCTCTAATAGTTCTCACAATCTGAATGACTCGAGTGAAAAAATCATCTACAGATTCCTAAAACATCATTTTGAGGTCTTCATACTTTAAAATCTAGAACTATAGTTTAACATATTCATCTTTATATTTATCAAATAATTGTTTTATAGTTTCTCAAATATTCCCTTTTAAATGTTGATTCCTTTAACATTTAGAAATTTCTTCTATAAAAGAGATGAAAGAATAGAATTCTATGAATGTACATTATTTTCATTTACCTCTATATCAGTTGTTTTCATAGAAACACAATTAATATAAAGATCTTATATATCACACCTTTCTCCATAAAGATAATTCATCCATATTTTCAGTAAAAAATGTATAATTGTCAACTCCAAATTTTCGGTCGTGGAATTTTGATCATGATACTTCAATTGGATTGAGACATATGCTACAAGCATTTTATTTTTCATGAAAATAATACTAAGTGCCTTATTTTATTCATCATGTTATATCAATAATCATTCTCCACTATTGATTAGTTTGATAATTTATTTAGTGGTCAAACATTCCTTTATCTCAATGAAATGTTATTCACATTCATCTACCAAAAGTGACTTATCTCTCTTCTATGTCAACTTGATTATTAAATCCAATATAAGTGAAACATTTCACACCAAGGATTATTAGTATCTATCCCATCCAAAATAACCATAGATCTTGGGCACATTGGTTAGTTTGGGCTATTTTTCAGTAACCACCATCTTGGAAGGATCTATAGTATACCCTCACTTGAAATTACCTGAACCAAGAATGAAATTGTCTATAATGAGAATTCAAATTCTCTAGATTTGTAATGTGTCTTATCTTTTCTTAATATTTTAAAAAATAATAATCAAATGATATCCACACTCATATTTTCTATTATAATATATAAGAATATCATCAATAAACAAATCCAAAACTAATCAGTTTAATCTCTAAATATTATACTACTTAGATCCATGAAGCTAATCGGGGAATTGGTATGTATAAATGGATTCACTATTAAATTAATAATTATCATAAATTTTATGGATTTTTTTCTTGTATATATCCTATATTTTTACCCTTACTGATTATATCTAGACCAAAGGTGAATCATTGAAAAATATTGAGCTATGTACGGTTGATCAAACAAGCCATCAATATGGGGTAGAGGATACATTTTCTTGATAGTGATGTAGTCAAGTTCACAATAATAAATGTAGAGATAAATTTAACCATAATTATTTATAAAAAAATAATAGGTGCATATTTTAGTGATGAAAAATTGTGTATGAATACCTTTTTCATCTTCTCCTTGATTTTCATATTCAATTCATGCAAATCGGATGGGGATATTCTATGGAATGTCTTTTAAATGTATGTAACACCATGTATTAATTATATGGAAAACAAAATTTCATGATTCATAGGAATATTAGGAATTTATTTAGGAAATAAATTTTCATATTCCCATCCAAAAGTATTATATTCAATTTTGATTCTATCCCTAATATTTTGAGATAAATAGCCCTCGTGAATAAGTAGTATAGACCATACAATGGATGTAGTTTTAATGAGAATTTAATATTCATCCTCACTTCAGTATATAATCATATGTTCATTAGGGATATAAAATATTACTTCTCTTCCTTAGAAAGTGATATGGGATCTATACAGAGATAGTAAATTCATGCCAAAAATCAAATCAAATTCAACTATATGGATAATGATAAGGTTTATATGAAGCATTCTGCCATAAAATTAAATCAAATATTAATTATTTACTTGATATGCAATAATCATACCATTATGAGTTTTCATTCATAGATAAATATCTAATAGTTGAGGTGGTTATGCTATATCCCTATAAAGTATTTCAAATATAAAATTATGAAAAGTAGCTAAATCGAAAAATACATTTTCAGTTATAGAGGGGATTTTAAATGTAACTTTCACCGATTAATTCTCATGAATTAATTTAGTAGTTATGATTACATAGGCCTTCCATTTATATTTTTCATTGAGAGGATAATGACATCAAGTATCATCATTAACCCTTGTTTTGGTATAGTTTTTGGAATAATTCTCATGGTCTTCACAATTGAATCATTAAAGTGTGGGTATTAGATTTGGTTGAACATTATTTTCACCCATGTTTCATTGGAATTCATGTTTTTTATTACCTTATCTTCCAAACATGAATAATTTAACACTTTGTGAAAATTTCCATTGTTGAAAATTTTCCCCGTACTTATTTTAACATTTTTTTCATGAAGGGTGTTTAATTTTCTTTCCACCGTATGTTTTTTATTTGAATTCCATCAAAAATACATTTTTATCTTATTATCCCCAAAACCATGAGACTAATGGGAGTCTCCAATATCAATTTATACCATAATAATAGAACTAATGATTTCCCATAATTTATCAATATCTCTTACAGTAAATTATATTCAGATACTTTCCTTAAGTCACTAATGAATCAACTGATTTGACTTTCTGGGTCGATGGTAAAAACTGAACCATACCATGCAAGTATGGTGAAATTTTCATCATAGGTACTAATGGATTAATATTCCTTAAACATTAGTTCTATAAAATCTCTCTCAATTAAATTTCAAATAATTTGGGGAAAATGTATTGAAAAATCCCTTCTAAAACTTATCTTATTTCATAGAGTTAATTTCCTTCTATTTATTTGTATTCTTGATAAGGGACAACCATTGATCATATTCGCCTTCTAAATGATATAAATCCAAAAAAACTTCTCTCGGTCTGATCATATGACAATTGAAAATATATTTTCTATAGATTTTATCCATTGCTCATCAGTAAGAAGATTAAAGGACACACTAAGGGAGGGTTAATGTTATCACATAAAGGAATTGATAGAAATTTGATCTTTATTTAGAGAGTTTAAAAAATCAACATGGTTGATATTATTATTCAAAATGTGAGAATTTTAGGAAATAATTTTCAAGAGGTTTTTCACCCCAGTTCCCACCGCATTTTGTTTCTCATTTGGAAAATCAACAAATTTTCCTTCATACCCAATGGTAAGTCAGTTCCTCTAAAACTATATATTTACTCTAACAAAAAAACTTATTATAGTATTAATCATCAATAATACAAGGGAGTAATAATATGATAATGAAAATAATTCCTAATATTCCCTAAATTATGTCACCATTTTATCAACCCTTGACATTCTAGGTTTAATCTAAAATATATCAAAAAAATTCATAATGGTTAATAAAGTGAATATGAATTAACTGAATCATATCCCCTCAAGAGTGTCAAAATAGATATAATGATATATATATTTATCATACATTGAGTAAATATCATGTTCATACTCAATCTGACTTCTCAGAGTTACTACACCTAGGTTTATTTATTCAAAATTCTTTATCCACTTGTTTGTATCCAAATCAGGATATCATTTCTGGGATCCACACACTCTTTAATTTCCCCAAAAAAAATATTATTTCCTATTTTTATACATGTTTCTATGTTTCTCAATAATTTTTCATAATCCTAATCCCCAAAAATAACTAAAATGTTTTTTGATACAAACTGAGGTAACATGAGCATCACTTACAAAAATATAACATTATTTTAAATGAAATTAAGTACATCAAAAAATAATACATAAATGATAACCATAAATTTTTACTGTATTTGGATACTAGATACACAATCCAAATTTTAATTAATAATCATAACCATTTCCCATAAAACATTATCCTCATATAGGTTCCCTCTAGACTCATCATACGTAATATCATTCATTATATCTTTGGAAAATGGAAACATAAGAAGGTGTGAGTTTATATTCTCAGTATAGGTAAACTTTGGAGACATCAATAAATAAATATAAGTTAGAATAATATGTGTATAAGCATGTGAGAGCATATTCAACGTGTGTAAATTTCAAACCTAAAGTCATAAATCTCAAATCATAACTTGTGGAATAAAGAATAAAAATAATTTATTACATGAGTCATATGAATGAGTAATATCAATATATCATAAACCATTATAATATAGGTATATGAATATGTCATAAAAGTGTGGTTGTTACAATAATATATTTTTTTTTGGTGTGTTACAACTTAATTTCTTCCATTTATCATGTTTTTTCGTGCTATGAATTTTTTGGGATGAGTTCTAGGGGTTTTTAGATGGTCATATATACTTTTATAGGACTTTTTGATGGTGTATATTTGGATCATGGATTGACCAAACTATGATGATCCTCTAAAAAAATTGTGGTTATTGGTAGAGGTATAAGGGGTGGTTCATTATTAAGAAATATAGTTTAGAAAACTATGCACTCACCAAAAAACCCATATAATGTGCCCAATGTCCAAAATCATGGTGCGAACAGAGTCTGAGAAGTATGTTAATGTATAATCTTATCATTTTACTTATAATATTCTGGAATATCATTCTTTAACAATGATATATTTGAGTTGGGATCCATTCTAGGGATTCTTGGTGTGTTAAATAAATCTAGTTAATTCTCATGTGTGACCTTGGTATCATCCCTCAATGGGTTTTGGTGTTTTTCATAAGGAATAATTAGATAGGAAATTTTTTCCAATTTGGGGCCCTTGTATACACTTGTTTCCTTGATGTATTACATGTGTTGGAATTTCTTGTTCAATCCTTATTGATAGTGATCACATGTGTGTGTGTGTGTCCCATGAGACCCATATATGATGTTTGATTCCATGAGTATTCTTATGTAGCATGTTATCCATGTTTGGTTTTGATCACATGTACTTTTATATTACTACAAATTTTCTAAATGATAGACTATGATATACCTTCATTTTTTAGTCCCTATTGTCTATATCACCATCGTATTAGAGGTATTTTTTAGTAAACAGAACAAGTAGAACATTGGGATATGGTCATCAAATAGAGGAATATTGTTTATGGCATGCGATGATGATAAAAATGGACCTAAACACATGGTAGGGACCAACAACCCTAATTCCATACCCAATATTGAGTAAGTTAAGGAATTTGGGACTTTTGGACTAACATAGGTCATGGTTTTATGATACGATGCCCTTGTGGCCTTTCTTGAGGAAGTGTCAGAGTACATTGACCTTATATTCAGATTATGAGAAAGAAATGACTTAAGGGCCTTGTTTCCTAACATAATAATCTTAGCATTTTTATTTCCATCGCATTTATATGGGGACCTTATGGTTGACTCTAGTTCATAGAATCCATTATTCCAACATTTTTTTTATTGATTTAAGGAAGGTAATTTCATGGATCATGGTATCTTGGTTATCACATGAAATATTGATATATAATTGTTTATTATCGCTTGCACATTAATTTTTATCATGTAATACACATGTTATAATTGTTACAGTATTTTAAGGATTCATTAGTAGTGTCCTAAAGGGATTAATACTCACATCCTACATGGAAATATCAATCTTCACAAAAAAATTTGGTTATGGATCTCGATAAAGGTAAGTGGACTATGGTATATAGCTATGTTATAGAGCATTGAGCTGGTAGTAGTACCCATACAGACTCTAGGGGATTTTTAATTTTTTATTTATTTGTTTTCATTAACCTGTGTACTCTAGATTGGTTTTCCACATTGGGATACTAGTTTAAATATATGTGTGACATGGGTTATAATTGTTATTACATTATGTTTACTCGTTATTCCATGTGATGATGTGGGTTATTATTTTATTTAAGTTTATGGTATATAAAAATGATTACTGAGGGTATAGTCTCTCCACCACATCCTTAAACCCTTGTTTGTATTTAAAATCCTCTTGTGTATGAGAAAGTTTGCATGAGGTATTTTGGATATCTGAATCAGACTTAGTGGTTTGGTTCGGGGTGATACAAAATAGTATCAGAGCCTGAGTTTCATTTCTTTTATTTATCATTTTGGGCATGATATAGATGAGATAGGTTGTGTTGGACTTTGGTAGGGGATTTTTTGTGTATCTCTCCAACTCAAGTGTGAAATACCTCCAAGTTAACATTATGTTATTAAGGTGCATTCATGAAACATGAGTAGTCACATAGGATCACAGGTCATATATATATATATATATATATATATATTTCTTGTATGTTTCATAGTAGACATTTATTTAAATTCCTTGAATTGAGTTTTTTATATGATGTATCATTATTACCTGATGTTGTATATATATATATATATATATATTGTAATTTTTTAGTTAAACATGAGCATGTTGTTATGTTTTGTATATATGTGATAGTGATTAATTTGTGGGAGATTATACCTTGGGCTTAGTCCCTTGGTAATTGTATAATGCATCTATATAAATTTTATGTTATATGTGTCATCTATAATATATTCTTTTATGATTACCTATCCTAGTTTTAAAGATTAACTGTTTACCTAAAAAAATGTGTTTTTGAAATGGGTTTATTTTGAAAAAAAATATTTTGGAAATGATATTTTTTCAGAATATTTTGAAAATGATTCTTTGTTAAAAAAAAGGATTTTAGGTAAAAATGGTTCTAAAAAGATTTTGGACTCATATTTCATGCTAAACCTAAGGGGCCTAGCTTGAAAATTTTCTTTTCTTAGGTCTTTTTTACCTATTATTGGTAATAAAATTTTCCAACCCTTGTTTTTAAATAGACACACTTATGTGATCATTTGGTTTATAGTTGACTACATTATTCATTGATATGATCACTTATTGATATGCATGATTGAGAAATTTGGTTTTATTCATATTATATGTTGTTATGGCCACATATTTACATCTTGATTATATAATGTTAATAATATATTTTATATCTCATGATGTTTTTCTTTATTACTAAGGTGTGAGAAATTTTGAGGTTTATGAGAGGTAACCCCTTCAAATTAGGAACTGAATCCCAGTGCAATCTAAGCGTTTCTTTACAAACATGGAATTTGGATGCCTAGGAATCTAGGATATTTTTAGACCTTATAATAAGGATATATTTAGATATATAATTGGGTTGTTGGGTCACATGGTTTTGACTTAATTAGGGTGTGTTGTCACAAATCAATGGGATGGTTGATAGCATTGGAAGTATGCAGTGTGCAAGTCACCTGCAAGGTGAGTGGTGTGATCTATTGTTGATGTCTATTCGCACCTAATTTGGATCACAAATAAATTCTGATGGGTTTTCTTTGTGTTTATACAATCTATATGTACCCTCATGTAGGAATCAAAATTAGTTTACATTGTTATAAATGGTATATATAGTTTCTTTGAATAATCAAGGTGTAGCACTGAATGAATCCATGATCCTTTCCCAAAAATTATTCTCTTGAATTACCCTTGGGATGAATGTGGTATGCACTCAGGTTGGACCGGATTATTCCATAGTGATTATAGGCTATGAATATCTATGTGATTCCCTGGTATTAGATATAATCAATCTAATTTCATCATCAATAAAAATCACTAAAAATATTTTGATATTGTATCGACCGTTATAGGTGATAGATGTTCTTACCTTTTCTCTTGAGATACATATTTTTTACTGGAAAATGGAGTTTGGGATAAGATAGTATGTGAACATACCAAATCCATACTAGTGGTTTCATAACACAAGTGTGTGTATTTTCATGAAGAGTAAAATCTATAGTATCTCCCTTTGTATTTTTCCTCTTATTGTCGATGAAAATCAGGATGTGTTTCTAGATGACTCTTTATGATTTCCTTATGACATAGATGATCAGTTAAAGATAGAACTTGTTACTAGATTGTATCCCATTTCAATCCCACATTATCATATGGTTTTATATGAGTTTATAGATCTCAAGGTTCATCTTGAAAACATAGAGATGAAGGGTTTCATTAGACTAAGCACACGTCTATAGCGTGCTCTCATGTTTCTTTCTAATAATTTAAATGGTAGTATATAGATCTATATAGACTACCAAAATACTAATTAGGTGATATTAAAGCACATGTATCCTTTAACCAGTATTGATGATCTCTTTGATCTTTACAGGGATCCTAGTGGTTATCAAAGATTGATCTTCATTCAGGATATCATCAGTTGCGGGTTAGAGAGTATGATTTTTCAAAGATGGTTTTTTGGAGTATATATGGATTTTATGAGTACCTATTCAATACTTTTTGAAATATAAATACCCTATAAATTTTTATGGCTTTCATGAACATGATTATCCATCCATATTTCAACTTTTCCATCATGGTCATTGTTGATGATATCCTCATATATTCAAAGGCTTATGAGATACATTCCATACACCTTGAGATCATGTTGAGTAAACTTCAAGGAATCATATTTATATCTGAAATTCAAACTATAAATTTTTTATTTTATACATATTCTTTCTTGGTTATGTGATTTTTGAGATTAAATATTTTGTGGACTTGTAGAAGGTGGAAGAAGTGATATCCTGGGCTCTCCCTCGAATTGTTTTAGAGATCAAGAGTTTAATCATGATGGTTGGATACTATGGATAGTTAATTCAGGACTTATACTACTTTAAGACACTAATGAAATGACTTACCAATAATAGATTAATGTATTAATTAAATGAAAAGTGATGAGAGGCCATTCTTTAGCTAAATATGGTATTAAAAACTACTCCAGTTTTGATTCTTCCAAAGACTAAGATCGAATACACCATGTACAATGATTACTCAGGTGTATAATTATAATTTATGTTGATGTAGAGTGATTTGGTAGTTTTTTATTGGTCACATAATCAATGACCCATGAGTGGAACTACCCAACACTCGACATAGACATGGTCATTGTGGGTCATGTTATAAAGTGATGGGAACATTATCTATTTTGTAATAGTTTTATTGATAATATGAACCACATGATCCTAAAATATATCTTCACTTATAGGGATCTCAAGTTGAGGTATATATTTTTGGTATATTATCTACATAAATTCTACATTGAGATGGTTTATTATCCATTAAAAGTTATATCATTGCAGATGGAATTAGTTGGAAAATGTCAAAGGATCAATAACTTGGTGGGCAGAAATAATTAGAGGAATTATGTTTGATGAGATATATAGTTTTGTGGTTTTTGGATTATTATGAGGATCATAGATTCATGAAATGTCTATATTTGGTCGTCATTTCTTTATTAATGTAACAAGTTAGGATAGGATAAGATCCAGATCTCGAGTGTCTGGTGATGCGATAATGACTAGAAGGAAGTTACCCTTTACCAGGTTTGTCTGAGTTAAATGGTGATATGATCTTTGTACATGGGTGGATTATTATTCCAGGCTTCTTAAAAGACAAAATGATGAGAGACTCTAATTCATTAAAATGAGTAATTCATCCAGATTCAAAAAATATTTATAGTGACATTTGACATCACTTCCGAGTGCCTAGTATGAAGAGGGAATCACTGGTTTTTTATGATGCCTTACCTTCCATGGGGTGAAGGTTGTGCATCAACATCTTATTAGTTATCTTTATCCAATTATAGTTCATATATGAAGGTGGTATGTTTCTATTATGGAGTTATTGATAGGGTTACAATGGACCTTGAAGATTTGTGATGTGGTTTGGGTGATAGATGATTGGTTTATAAAAGTTAATCATTTATTATTGATCAATGAGACTCACTCAGTATACAAGATAGGAAAGATTTATGTAAGGTAGATTGTATGATTTTGTATAGTTTCCTCAATAATTTTATATGATATTGACATGGACTTCATGGTATTGTTTTGTCAAGGATTGTAGAAGAATTTTGGTAATCAACTGAATTTGAGTAAATCACACCATCCACAAATCGATGGTAATTTATAGAATTTGATTAAAATCCTTAAGGATAGGATTTGGGAATGTGTCATGTATTTTGGTGGAACATGGAATAATAATATATTCTTGTATTAATTAATGTTCAATAATAGATTTTTGGATTAAAATATTTTGTAAACATTTGAGGATGTATATATTTGATCGTGTTATTCACCACTATGTTGCCATGAGGTAGATGATGCAATTATGTAGGGATGATCATGGTACAAGAGAGCTATGAGAGAGTTTAGCTGATGATGAATAAGTTGGACACTTCCTAGAGAATGTGGTGATCATATTCTCATTGTAGGAGGTGAACATTGGATTTCAGTGTTGGTGAGAGAGTTTCCTTGTAAGTGACTCCTCGGTTGGGGTTTCAACATTTCCATAATAAGGAAAAGATATATCCCATATTTTTTGGATTGTTCATGATTAATGATAACATAGAGATTGTTTCTTATCATCTATAAATTCTTAATTTCAAATGATGTATGAACAATGTGTTTTATGTGCCTCTTCTAAAGTGTTTCATGCATAATCCTATGAATGTTTTCCACTGTAAGAATGTTGAGATGATGCTTGATGCAACATATGAAAAACTCTTAGTGCATATTATATACTAGAGAAAGCAGGTGTTGTATTGGAATACAATTTCACTTTTCTGGAAACTATATGGCATGGATAGGTCTAGGAAGAATCATATGAGTGGGAGTTTGATATTCAATCCCAGTGGACTAAGTTGTTTGAGAAAAGTAAGTAAAGGTTCTTCTTAAAGATAAGAAGTCTTTAGATGGTAAAATTTTAAATTCATTATATTTTTTAACTAATTTATGAGTTAATTTAATTCTTTATTTTTGTTTTTTAAAATATAAAGAGATTGGACTGAGTTCTAGGATTTTCTAATTTGTTTGGGAGTGTTTAATAGGAATTTTGAAGGTTCATGGTTTTACCAAACCATGTTAATCCTCCAAGAATATTTATAGCTTATGTCTAAAGAATAATGGGTGGTTCATAGATAAGTTTCATGGTTCATCAAACCATAAGTCCCCCCCCCATAAAAAATTTTTGAACCATTATATAGTTTCCAAAATCATGGTTGGTGCATGGTTTGAAAAACCATGGGACGAAACCATATGGGTCTCCCAAGAGAGGTTGAAATCATCGCACAGCTGGCACACGGTTTGGGAAAACAATGATTGAACTGTTTGTTTGTGGTTTCATAAACCTGAAATCTTATTTATCTTCCATTAGTTATAAATTTTGAAAAATTAATCTTTTTATTTATTTCCCTCTCGAATCAAGAGATTTCACAACACTTCCTTAATGAATTCATCTACTCTCATGCTTGCTTTTGGTGGATCCAAGTGTGTAGATGATTAAGAATTAAGGTATGTGATCCACAAACCTCTATTATTCATGTTTCATTTATGTCTAAAACTTATTCACTTGATATTATTCATATATTTTGAAATTGGTTTCCCGATCTATGGATTTTGATTCCAAATTACACTTAATTATTGTATTGTTGTTATAATAGATGTTGATCGAGTGTGTTGGCAGACATGCTTAGGCCAATCTTATATTTACAGAATTTTGAAATGTATTTTCATGTGTATTATTCAATTTTGACATAGAATGTACTAAAATGTCATTTTGTATCATTGATTTTTTGAGTTAGGAACACATATATGGATTCTTATTGTGTTTTCTCAATTCATTTAGATCTTGAACGTGACTTAGGAATTGTTCCTCAAATGTTGTTAGAGTTTTTTATCCAAAATATTGAGATAGGAAGTTCTTTAACATTTAGTTCCCTTGTGTAGTCTTTTTCCCTTTTTATGATACTTGTATTGGTATTTCTTATTTGATTGTGCTTGATAATGATCACATGTGTGTGTGTGTGTGTCTTGTGAGACCTATATAAGATTTCTGATTCCATTAGTATGCTTATGTATCTTATTTTCCATGTTTGGTTTTGAAATCATGTACTTGTATGTTTCCATTTCTTTTCATAGAGACATGATATCTTTTACCCTTTTATGTTCTGTCCTATTGTATGTATTTCCATTCCATTAGATGTATTTATTTAGTACTTAGAATAGGTGGATTTTCATGATATGTATATCCTTTTGAGGGATGGTGTTCATGACATGCGATGGTGGTAAATAAGGACCTAAACATAGGATAGGGGCATGGTTTACTTGAGGATAGGCCAATGGAAGTGGTAGTTAGGGAATGTTGGCATTGTTGATTGAATAAAGAATTAGTGTCAAGATTCTATGGCCTTTTGGCCATGCAAGAGATAGTGTCGAAGTTCAACAACATTATGGCATGGCCTTGAGAGAGGCATGGCATGATGGCCTTATAGGCTAACTTGACAATGTTAGCCTTGTGACTGTCATTGTATACATTTGGTGAAATTATTGATAACTCTAGTTCAGGACTTTAGTTATGAAAAATTTTCGGGTATATAGAGAAGGCAAGTATGTTCAGTGTTCATGGAATCTTGGTTATCACATAAATTCATGGAATGTGAAAGTTTATATGTTCTTACGCATTTATTTTTATAATGGAATTTTCATTTTATACTTATTCTTACATGTTAATGATTCGTTGGTGGTGTCTTACAAGGTTTATTACTCACACCCTACACATTCATCTTGCTGTGATTAAAGACTTAAAATTTAGGGATCCAAGTAAAGGCATGGGGCTTGAAGAAGATATCTGAGTTTTGGAATATGTAGCTTGTAGAGATATCGAGAAGGACTCTAGAACATTTTGTGTTGTTTCATTGTTTAATTTATTTCACCTTTATTAATTGTTTTGGA